>JAUMHB010053690.1:0-10399 GCA_032359685.1 Pittosporum tobira
TATTATTATTATTATTATTATTATTATTATTATTATTATTATTATTATTATTATTATTATTATTATTATTACTTATTCTCCAAGTATGTTAAGTTTATATAAGGTATCTCATGTAATCATTATTTTATACATCTCAATAATATAATATCATATTCTTCTACAGAGTCGAGTCGAGTCGAACATCGAATTCTTTAAATTTAGTTCGTAAATTTTATAAAATTTAAAATAAAATTTGTTTTAGGCTCAATTTGATACAAGAAAATGTGTTCTATAAAATATTTTCTAATAAAATATTTTTTGAGAAAATGATTTATGGGAAAATGACTTATTTTCTAATGTTTGGTAGTCAAGCTGAAAATGAGGCTAAAAATATATTTTTATATTTAGTTTTCAAAATAAATTTAATAATTATGTTATTTTAAATTAATATAAGTATATTTTAGTTTTTTTAATAAGATAAAGCTAAGTTCTTATAATGAAAATTTGAATTTATTTGTATGTATATAAAAACTTAATACTATGATCTAACAATAATAATATTCATACTTTATAGGAAAAATTTAATAAGATAGTGGTTTTAAAGATTTTTAAGAGTAAAGAAAATTTAAAATTTAGGAAATTTTTTGTATATATAATTAAATATGAAAATATTAAATATGCATATATTGTAAAAATAAAAATAAATGTATTTATTTTAAAAATAAAATAAATAAAAGATGATAAAAATAATTAAATAAAAGTGTTATAAAAAATGATAGAAATAAACAACATTGTGACCACTTTTCGAAAAATGACTTACGAATTTAAATCTGTAAGTCGTTTTCCTAAAATAACAAAGAGATTTTATGTTAATTGGAAAATGATTTCTTTTTGATTGGATTTTCCCTAACATACCAAATACTGAAAAATATGGAAAACTTTTTCTAAAAAATATTTTTCCTGTAACAAACGGAGACTTAACCTCGTTTAAATATCATATTGAACAAAATTACAAAGAATAAATGAATAGTTCAAAATTTTGAGTGTAGATAAAAAATAACGATTTAAGGTGGTACAACAATCCACTAAACTTTATGATATATACTCATATTTTATTTGATAGCATTTTGAATCGAACATAAATTTAGGTTTAAACAAATGAGCACCATTTGAATCCAAATAGTTTAACTCGTTTCACAAACTTACTTGAAATTATATTTTTATATTTATGCCGCAAGAAAATTATGCTCTTATAATAAAATGTTAGGCATCATAGGGTTGATACATATTTACTTTTAGAAAATAATTTATATTTTGAATCAATTATTCGAGTTAGATATCGCCACAAGCATAACACTTAAAATTTTGGTTAAAGAACATTTTGCATCCTATTGTTTGAAGTGTGGTGCAAGTTGCAACCCAATTTTTAATATATTTCTGAACGCCCTCCAAATTTTAAAAAACATCTTTAAAGACATACTGGGAGGGACGGTCTTAACTGGTCAAAACTTACCTCTTCAGCTTGTTGCCCATTCCATTTGTCTTGACTGAAGGGTAAAATAGGTAAAGCATAATTAATACATACGATTCATGGCCAGTTCTCGTAAAACTCTAAAATGGTTTTCCCCATCGCCAACCACAACCAACCGTTTAACTTCCCCTCATCCTCACGATTTTGTTACTCCACCAAAACAAAATCTAAAAACTTGTATGTGCACATTTATAACCCTTATATTGGATTATATAAATACCATAAGGTTTAGCCCATGATTGGGATAGTGGTGACCAAGGGAACTGTACCCGATCGCCATCGTCACCATCTTTTCCGGCCAAGATTGTTTGGGTTAAATGACAACGAAAAGGTTTGATTTTGGTTGGGAGTCAGACTCCCATCAGTTGCCTAGTATAAGAAGGGATCACAAGATTTAATAGGCTAAGATTACACGGTGATTAGCGAAAAAAACTCCTCGACCACCATGGCCACCATAAAATCCGAAAATCCTCTCTATGCGTCAATCTTATATAGTTTTTGATGAATTAAATCTCTAATCTACTCTAATCCTTCCCATAAAGAATAATAAAATAATCATTCTTACCTAGGAACAATCACTAGATCAAATTGAATAAATTTTTTTTTTCTCTTAAACTTGAAGTTTTAACGGTGAGGTTTGATTTACTATTTCTTCTTCTACATAGGCCATCGGAAGAAGTAATATGGAGAAAAGAGAAATGGGGTAGCAACAGTAGATAAAAAAAGAATAGAGCATAAGACGTGTATATGGATATGAAAGAGAAAGAAGAGTACTGTATAGACTGAAATAACCTTCCATAGTTGCACGTGTGGATCTTATCCAGTATCAATTGATTTAGGAAACCGTCCCAGTGTGTCTTTAAAGACGTTTTTTGAAATATGGAGGGTGTTCAGAGACATTTTGAAAATTGGGGTGCAACTTGTCCCGTACTTCAAACATTGGGGTGCAAAATGTTCTTTTGTCTAAAATTTTATAATTTTTTAGTGTGGATTCTATCAATAAAGTTATCGGGTCTGAGGAGAATGTTTGGGGTTATCGGGTCAGAGCGAATGTCCCAAACCCACTCCAACCTCGTTCGATCGACATTCTTTTTTGAAAAGTTGCACACTTCCATTGACATATCCCGTTTCACAATTATGTTCTATTGGGAAAAACTTACACACTTTGAAAACATAATAAATTTAAAAATATATATATATATATATCATTACTATTTCTATTATCTCTTTCATATTACGTGTTTGTTTGGTATAATTTATTTCAAAATAATTTATAATTTATTTTTTAATTAAAATATATTATGAATTAAAAAAAGACACATATTGATTAATTTTTTAAAATAAGTTGATAATATTATTATACTTAACCTATAATTTTTTTAAAATTAACAAAATTAAATAATTTTATAATATTTAAATTTTAAAAATAAATTATAATTAATAAAAATAACCGATACCAAACAAGAAGTACTTACGAAACAATTTTATTGAATAAAAAACACATTAGCTCTGTCTCATCATTAATTAGGTGTAAGAGGAACGAATAATGGTTTAAAAAGAGAAAGTGTGATGGTCAAACTTAAATTTAATAAAGCAAGAAAAATAATTTTAAGAAGAAATATTTTTTAATAAGTAAGTCTTTTTTAATTAGATAAATATAAAATGAGACGGGAGGACTGAGGAGTATTTAGTTACCAAAGAAGTTTTTATTTTTGCTCGGTTTAGTTGTTGCCTAAAAGGAAGTTCAAATTCTATGCATCTACTCCATGATTCCATGCAAACCAGTAATAAGATTCACTACAAAGAAAAAAAATATTAATTGCAAAAAAAATTGTCATCAAATATATGAATTTCTGTCACTAAATATTTTTAGCGACAAAATATAAGTTGTCATTCGGTTGTCGCAAAAATATCACCATTAAAAGTCTTAGTGGCGAAATTATTTGATCCATCATTGTTTTGAACACAATTAGTGATAAATATTAATTTTTCATAAATCACTACAATTTGGTGACAAAAATATTTGCTACAATTGGTCGAAAATTTGTCACTATTGAACCATTGGTTGTCACTAATTTTCACCTTTTAGTAATATCTTGCCACAAATTTTCAGCTAATTTGGTGGCGAAATTAAATTTTCCCTCAATAGATAATAAGAATTTTTTTTTTTGACAAATTTTGTAAGCTTTGCCACCAATTTTAAATTAATTAGTAATAAAATTTAGAATTCACCATATTTGACTGGACAAAATAATTTGTGTTACTAAGCATCCATTATATAATAAATTTTTCATTCACCAAAGAATCAAGAGCTAAAAATCCATCGTACAGAATCTTCATATAACAAATAATCAAATTTCAAAACAAATTACCGCAAAATTGAAAAGAATACGTTAAAAAAAAAAAGAGTTAAAAGACAATCTTCTAATATTAATATTTGCATTTTTGCAGCTTTCGCACTTTTGATATATGCTCATCTACGAATCTACTTCTCCCAAAAAAAAAAATAGAATAATAAAATAGAACATGTTTATCTATCATTTTGTGAAGGAAATATTCGCTTTGCACAAGAAAAAAAAAATCATCTTCACATAAAATCATAAATATTAGTAAATTTTGTGCGTAAATTTTTTATCTTAACACATATCTCCCTCTCGCACAATATTTGCACATGATTTATGTATTAGTCAAAATTCTGTATAACTAAATTTTCAAAACCAACTATATTTTGAAACCTTGTCATTGGGGTTGTTGCTTATGCGAATTTGTAAATACTACGTTAAAACTCATTAAAGTAATAAAAATATTATTCTTTTAACATATATTTTCAGAATGAAATTTTCAAAAAATAAATGTAGTGTAGTGTGGCTTTTTTTACCGTATAGTTACGTTTTACCCGCAGTAAGAAAAACTGACAAATCGGTCACCATGATATCCTGTAAAAAGTCTGAAAGCCGAGGGGGGCTGACCCTAGTGAGATTTTGCAGGTCAAGGAGCGAATAACGACCTAGAGCCCAGTGTATTCCCTTGATTAGCTGATGTTCATAGCGATGCTAATCCTTCTCCTACAGCTGACCCTCTTTAACTGCCAGCTCTTGGATGAGTCGATAACGGTGACATTTAGCTTTCCATGACGTCACCAATTTTAACTCACTTCAATATTCTCTGTTTATCTTATTCAATTCCCTCTACTACGTTTTCACCAAATATAATACTATATTTTATGTACAGATGATAATGGTATTCTAAGTTTTTTTTTAATTCTCCATACATCTTGAAAAACAAAAATTACAAATATTTATTTTATGTAAATTAAGAGAGATGAATGAAAATAAAATTCAATTATTTATAAATTGAATAAACTCACATCATATTTTTTAGGAATAAAAATAAATTAAACTTGAAATTTTTTTTGAGGACAGAAGAAATAGTAGTAAGGGACTCACATATATAGTGTATATTTATATTTTTTTATTTTACATACTATTATTTATTATAATTGATTATAAAGTAAGTCATACATGCAAAAATAATAATATTAAAAAGTTTTGTGATTACTGGTTCCTTAATTATCATACAAAATGTATAATTACCATTTAAGAGTTCCTAAAATTTGTATCATTTGATGAAGACCATTGTGGAAACTTATTTTGAAATTTAATTATTATATTAAAGCAGTTATAATTAAAAGAAAGAAAAATAGTTATGTAGCAACTTTTTTTATTCGTATATTAATTGTACTGTCTTTGTTATTTAAAGTAAATTAAAAATAATAATTTTAAGATAATATATTATTAAAAATAAATTATAAAATATAAATTAGTCAAATAAACATAAGATGCGGCCAAAATACAGCAGAGGGTAAAAATGAAATATCCACTCTATAATATCTATATTTATATGAATGTATACACACGCAACTCCTTAAGCTTCCCCTAGAAGAACACTCTCTTTTCAATCCTCATCACTAGGAAGGAAATGTTCAAAGTCTAGTTTTATCAATCTTTGGAAGCACAGCAAAAATCAAAATGGGTATCTCAGAAGAAGAAGAGGAAGAGGAAAGGTTTCTACAAATGGTCCGAGACTTCATCGAATCCGAACCATCACTACCTCCCTACTCGGCTCCGCTCCATCACAATCCACCTCTTCTCTCTCTACAGGTTTCATCGTATCTTCTTTCTTTCTTTCCCATTTTTGCCCTCTATTTTTTGATTTTTAAGAATTATATCTTGGTCTGATTCATTTTCTTTAATTTTTGTAATTTTCTCAGAAGATTCTTGGAGTTGTTTCAGTTGCTGAAACTCGAGTTCTTGAAAAGATTCACTTGTATTTGAAAGATGATGTGGGGAAAACTAAGAATGTGAAAGAGTTCGTTGTCATGAAGTTGAAAATGGACAATTATGAAGCTTCTCTCTGCAAAACTTCTTGGATCTCTTCTTTTGGTCGTCCTTCAGGTATCCCTTTATTTTTATTTTGTTACTCTATGTTTTGATCTGTTTTTCTTCTGTTTCTGATATGTAACTTGATTGTCGTTGGTGTATTAAGTATTTAAGTTTACAGGTGATTATGAGTATATTGATATAGTTATGGACAATGAAATTGGGACATTTGGGAAAGCCAAGCAAGCACAAAGGCAGATAGTTGATATGGACTTCAGGTCACAGTTTGAGTTGGCAAGGCCCACACCAAACTACAGTGAGCTCACAAATGCCCTGCCTTCAATTTTTGTTGGAAGTGAAGAAAAGCTCAACAAAATCATTTCTTTGCTTTGCTCAGCTGCCAAACAGTCCCTGAAGGAAAGAGGTCTCCATGTTCCTCCATGGAGAAAAGAGAGTTACATGCAGTCCAAATGGCTCTCTGAGAACTGCAAGAAAGTTTCGGTCTCACTGGTTGGGAGAGAGAATGGCACTACTAATTGTGGTTCCTCCAAGTTTTGCAAGTGGGCATCTGCATTTGTGAAGCCTTAAGAAGTATTTTTAAGTACTGGTTACTTGGATTAGTGATTAAGCCAATTTTGTTAAATGGAGTCTTGAGGTTTGCCTAAGATTTGGTTATTTTTGGCACGGTTATGGGCTTCTTGTGCTACCTTTTTTATGTACTTCGAGGCAAACGGATTATACAAATCTAATGTATTTTCAATTTAATACTATTTTCTGGTTTGTGAGATCTTCATTTTGCATATAAAAGTGTGTTTTTGCAAGTAAATATTTTTATGTATTACTGTCAAAAAGTGACTTAAGAGTTTGTGTTACTTAAAAATATAAGAACTATAAATTTTCTCGGCGGAGACGAGGGGAGTTTTAACATGCTCTTGTGATATTTTATCTGCCATGGTTGTGAGATCCATTTTTGGATTTAACCACATGCCATTAATCATCTCTTTTTGGGTTTTTCTTCTCATTTGTGTATCTTTTGCAGAAGACTCATTGATTTATATTAAAATCTTTTGTGATAATTGAGGAAAACGGAGGAGCTTGTGCATTACATGCCAGTTATTTTAGGTAATTAGTACATGTTTAGTAGAGAGTTTAAACCATAGTTTATTGAGTTTGGTAATTAGTACGTGTTTAAATAGAAGAAGTTTAAACCATGGTTTGTAGAGTTTGAGTTGGAACTCAATAATCTAATTTTGTTTGGTGTACAAATAATTTTTTTAAACTCATGTTGGTTTCTTCACCTATTCTACCTGCGTTTAGCCAATTTCAAGTTTTTTTTTTGTTTTTCATGTCGACTAACAGCCGCGTTTAGCCAATTTCAAGTTTTTTGTTTATCATGTCGACTAACCGCAATCCATGTTTTCCTATTCTTTTATTTTTATTCTAATTATGTCCCTTTCTTCTCATGCCCCAATTTGATAAGTTTTGTGTTTTTGTATTTTTGTGTTTTTGTTTTTATTAAGTTATTTAGTAAATAACAATCATTCTAATTAATCCAAATTATGTAATTATTTTAGTTTGTAAATGTGGAATATATTTGTACAATAACATAATTATTATAATTAAATTAACTAATTTAAAATATTGTTTAAAAAATAATAATGCAACAAATATATATTAAACACTTTTTACATATAAATTTATATCTTTTTTACTTATTTGCATCATTTAAACTTTAATTATTACAATGGTAATCAATAATAAAATTATCATTTACATAAGTTGATAGCAATCAAACAATATCTTAATTTCATCTTTAGTTGCAAACTCAACTTTTATATTTTATTTTTTATTTTTTATTCTTCGATATGGGACATTGTTATGGCTGAATTTCTAATGAATACTTTTATAGTCGCCCATCTACTATCTAAGAATTTAAGCCATTTTCATCTACAAAATGAAACAGCGTACCATGAGGAAAGGTCACTTAAATTTATTGTTAAATTTCGATTAATCTTAAAATGTCTTTTTAACGTGTAAGTGAATTGTGCGTTTAAAACTAATTAGTTATAGACTATGTCTGATTAGTATCCAATTATATCTGTTTAAACGTTACGTCATCTCTTTACTGTATAAGTCCGCATACGAATTTTTAAAACACTGCTATGAGATAATAATGAATGGGAAATTCAAGAATAACCAGCCTTCACTATGACTCACTCTCTTAAAACTATAGCCCCCACTAACGATAAGATGGTTTTATGTGGAGTCCGCTTACACAACACGTCCCAAAAAAAATTATCAAGGAGGTCTAATGCAGTTACTTAAAGTCTTAAGCAAAAAGACAATTAAATAAGGTGCAAAAGGGACGGGCAACCAATTTGGTCCATGGACCTTATCTCTTCATTTTTCCAATTTGGCTGAAGACTATGGTTGTTAGAGTGACAATGAAATTCAAGAAACAGACCACATATAACTGTGATAGCAACTTATCAAGCACGTAGAGATTATGAAATTTAAATATAGCAAAAAAAATAATTGAAAGGCTAAATATAAATTCAAAAAACTAAATTTATAATTTAAATTCAATTTTGACAAAAACTTATATTTGAATTTAAATTACAAATATTATTTAATAGAACACGTTACTTGGTAAGCTCTATCAAACAAATCCTAAGTATGATCATGTTTATCTCATTTTCTGGACATGTAAACTAAAATGTCAAACTTTGATAAGGTGACTCAAAAATGCGAAGCTCATGATGCAAAGGCTTCTATGAAATCAAGTTAATTTATAAAATAATTTGTGAATAAGCTTAGGCCCTGTTTGGCATAGGCACAATTTATTTGGAAACAACATATAACTTATTTATCAACATAAATTAGCTATAAGCTGTAAAAATAATAAATAAAAAGCATATATTGACTAATTTTTTAAAATAATTAAAAATATTATTGTATTGAACTTAATTTTTTTTTTTAAAATCAACAAAATAAATATTTTAAAAATAATTTATTTTTAAAAATAAATTATAAATTATTGAAATAAATTACGCCGAACAGAATCTTAATGAGATATTGTTACCCTGATTTTGGTGTTCAATTTTTGCAATTTAGAAATTGACCTCTGATTTGATGCAATTGTTAGTGTCCTTATTAAACCACTGCTTCAAGGAAAGTGGTCAGGGGCTAAAAGCAAAAACCGTCCCCTATCTCTTCTTCATTTTATCCCAACCAACATGCTATAAATTAGCGTCTTAGACCATAAACGTTTCCCATTTAAAAGAACATTCATAGCTTAACCAAACTACTTTTACTTCCCAAAAATAAAATTAAAAAATAAAAAAAAAGGTCTCATTTTTTTAATGGGCTAATTACATATCTGTCCCATAGTACGGTCCGTTCTCAAAATCCCCATCAAGTTTGAATCCTTGCAGTACCGACCCTCATGTTTAATTAAGTGAGCGACACCGACCCCCCTGGTCATTGACGGTTAATTATTTTGCCGGTACACCCACGTGTTCCATTCCCGAGACTATTTTTTATGGCTTGCCGTATAAAGCAGATTTTGACATTGGAAAAAAATTACCAACACCATAAGCATATTTATTGGGACTCTCACCATTGTGCTTGGCTATATGGTAAAACTATTAATTTTTATTTTTAATTTTAATTTTTTGGCAAGAACAAGAGGGATATATCTATTTATTCTGTGTTGGGAATTTTTAAAATTCTCAATAATATAAATTAATAAATATATGTTAATATATTTATTATAAAATTATATAATAATGAGGTGTGACGATTAAATGAAAAAAAATATTTTTTGAAATCAAAATCAACTAGATGTATCATTTCATATATGAAGTAGATGTAACTATTCACTCATGTCTCTTAAAAAAAAGTGTGTAAAGTTTATAAAAAACTAATGACATAATTCTAAAAAATCAATCCAAGGAAACTCATATTTTATATATGAGAGGATTCAATCCCTTAAATATTTCTAGTACTTAAAATATTTAATAGTTTTATGTTCTTCTCTTTCCTATTATGGTTTTAATTAAATACTACCTCCATTCTGAAAATGATGATCAAAATTTTTGATACTTTCTGACATAAATTTTAAAACGTTTTGAAAAAATATATTTATATTATATTTTCTATATATTTTCTATATATACATATAATATTTGTATATTATATTTTTCAATAAAATAAAAATATATTAAATATATATAATTTATAAATGTTAAATGATCTAAAAATTAATGTTAGAAAATGTCAAAAATCTTGATCATCATTTTCATGATAGATGGAGTACTAATTATGCACTTAGTATTTAATGAGGATTAAGTTTCAGTGTCAGTCTTATCTTGAAAGACAAATTCGTTGTTATGACCTTGTGCAGTATATAAGAGGTGAATATTGTCTTAAGGAAAAAATGAGTATCACTCGATTCAGACGGATATTATTTTATCAGAATTAATGTGCTAATTTTAAAAAATGGTTACAA
>JAUMHB010053701.1:0-15983 GCA_032359685.1 Pittosporum tobira
ATTATTATTATTATTATTATTATTATTATTATTATTATTATTATTATTTTTAGGGGTCTCACAGGTTTACTGTGTGTTTAGAGTTTATTTGAGTAGAGTTTTGACCCTTTCCCCTTGTGTAAATGAGGTGGTATTTATAGAGTTTGCATTGACCCATAGACCAATAAAGTAGGTGATGGAGATCGTCCCAAATTAGGGTTAGGATTTTCACCTTACCCTAATCAGGGCAACGTGACACCCCACGTGGCAACTCATACAATCGGCTACTCTCAAAGCTTGGCGACCCATCTCGCCCAAAAAAGAGCCTAGCCCGACCCCGGCCCTCGGAAGGAGCTGGAACCATCTCTGGCTGGCCGGACCAACACCGTCGAGGACTTTCAGACTATGCGCCTTGGGCCCAAGCCTTCCCAACTAGCAGGCCCAATCCATCCTAGCGATTGGGCCTGACGCAGCCTGGTTCGGGTCCAGCGGCCCAAAGGCCATAAAACAAGTTCCAAGACGCGTCCAATCAGCTGCCTGACCCCGACAACCCTGTCAACTCAAGTAAGGCATATCATGCTTACTTTATTGGGCTACGGGTCGAGGCCCAGTCTACAAATACCGCCTCATTTGCTTAAATGAGGGGATCCGCTCTCAACACAAAAAAGGAGCTAAACCACTGCAAAAATACTCTCATAACATTTGGTAAACCTCCCCCCTCTCTATCTTAAACTCAGATTATCACCTTAATCTCAACTAACTTAAGCATCAGAGAGGGGATCGAGGGAAAAAACCCCTCCCGTTGCTCGTGTTTCAGGTGAACCTACTCTCCCCGACGTGTGCCCAGCTGGAAGTGAAGTTTACACTTGGTCAAAGATTGGGTTGGTCCCAACAATTGGCGCTAGAAGGAGGGCCAACTTTATCCTATACGATTTATTTCCATACTAAATCCTTTCAGCACATGTCATTGGCTCATCAGAGTGGCGCAAACCCTGCACTCGGCTACCCAGGTACGATGATTCCCAGATCTTTGGACAAATGGTTTGATGATTCCCAAGTCAACTATGGGGACAACATCCCTCAGGTAACCCCGGTCGGCTCCCGACACCGCTCCTAGGGAAAAGAAAAAGCACGAGTAGAGATGCTCGAGGGAAGTTGAAGGGCATCAAGATGCTCAAGATCTCCTCTTATCTCGCGAGAGCAAGAGGCTTGCAAAGCTGCTCCAAGACTAGCACAACATCACCCTCGAGATCGAGAAGTTGAAGGGTAAACGCGTCATGGAGGATAACCGGTCTCTTTAGACTGGTGACCAACATGAGCAGCCCCGCTCCCCTACACTTCACTACTCCCGGACAGCTAAGTCCCGACACCAATTGCCGCAGCATTCACACCGAAACACGTAGGCCCGCTCCCGGTCATCCGAACGGCTCAAGCGGAGGGAACTGGAGGAGTATAAAAGGAAGATCGATTATTTAAAAAAAATATTAGCCGATCGGGGGCTAATACCAAAGCAACGGGTGTCAACCTACCCCCTCACCCAGGAGATTGAGGACAATGCGAAGAGAGTTCACCTCGAACTCCCCCCTAACCTACCTGTGTACGACGATCTCATAGACCCGTTTGACCACGTAACAAATTACGAGGCCAAGATGAGAGTCTATGGGCACAGGTCTCCCACCCTTTGCACAATGTTCATCACCACTCTGGCGGGAGCAGCGGTGCAATTCATCAAGTGTCTGCCACATAGGACTATCGGCAACTTTGAGGAACTAAAAGAAAAGTTCCAAGAATAGTTCAGTGGTAGTGCCTATGAGCTGCTACGCACACCTGTCCTTGCGGGAGTCATTCAACATAACAATGAGCTGCTAAAAGAGTTCGTTGCTCGCTTCAAGAGCACCATGGCCTAGGTTGTAAGACCCTAAAAATTTTAAATGAAGGACATGAAAACAAATTGTACTTTTGGATTGAAAATATTATACACGTTTATCAAATTATTTATAATTGATGGCAAGGGTGTACAAGAATCCTCCTAAGTATATATAATTAAATTTTGTTAAGCTTGAACTTAGAGAAACAATGTATGGACAGTTCTAGAAATTTTGTTTGGCCAACCGTTAAACAAGAAATTAAGAACGGTGAATAAGGTGTGAATAAATTATGGATCGATAAAAGTGCAAGTGGACTCCTGAGTTTGGATTAAAGAGGAATTGAAGAAGTGGATCAAGCTCATTTTTGGAAATAACCGGATTTTGAGGTACAAAGGGAGGTCCGGAGTTAATAAGATTTTGAAGGCAATATAAAAGTATATTTTTATAGCTGACCCAAGTTGAATTATCTACTTAAGTTCCAAGTAGGAAATAGATTGAATATGGGGCAAGGCAAATTGTGGGACTTAAGGTGGGGCTAAAGTGAATGACTAAGCCAAAAAGGGGGATATGGTTGAAATTTTGAAAAAGAGAGAGGGCTTAATAATTATCCAATCAAACCTTGGGGAAGAAATGGTAATTTACAAATGAAGATGTGAAATGACTAAAATGCCCTTGCGGTGTCAAATTCTTGTGGTTCTTTCTAAAATATCTAAGGGCAAAATAGAAATTTCACAAGAAAGATTTTTTTTTCACTTCTTCATAAGGAATTCAGAAGATTTTGAGGGAGGAGATCAGCCATTTTACACCAAAGAGAGGTAAGGAAGAGATAAGAAGAAAGATAGAGAGAGAGAGAGGTGCATAGCAACCAAGGAAGGAGTGGATTTTGCAAGAACAATCAAGAAAGGTATGAAATTTCTCATAATTTATGATTTCCATGGCTAGAATTAGGTGTGTAGGATGTGGATTGAGTTGGTTAAGATCATGTATTGAAATCTTAGTTGATGAATTAGAGTTGGTTGTTACAAAAAGGAAGTGTGTGTATGTTGAAAATCTGAAAATTTTGACCTATGGATTACTGTTCATAAATTACACGAAAATTAATTGGATTGTCAAATGATCATGAAACTATTATTGGAAGTAGTTTGATAAGTTTAGATTATTTTCACTAAACTTCGTTATTTTTGGAGTCCATTTGGTATTTTAATAAATTGTTGGAAGTATCTGCTATAAGTTTTCTGATGAAACAGAGGAGTTGGAATCAACAGCCTTTGATCAAAAATCTCTATAAAATAATATACGTATTATTTAAACACAAAAGTTTTTGTAAGCTTAGATAAATTGATGAGGAACATATATTCAGGAGGTTTTTTGAAGAAATAAGGTCATTTTCTATTTTTATAAAATGTTAGAAAATAGGGATAGTAGCATCCCGGATTTTTGGAAAAGTGTAGTTTTTGGACTAACTTCGGCAACCTGCCAAAAATAGATTACATGAGAATAAAATATGAATTTTTTTGTCCAAATTGGGATAAGTTATGTGCACTTTCCCCAAAGAATTAATCAAATTGGAATTTTCTACTATTTTAATGCTTGAAGTAGGCTGCTGTAAGGCACTGCTAGAGAAATTTTCTACATAAGTTTCTGAAATTCAAAGTATCATAACGTTTTCATACGAGTTGGAATTGGACCATTTTTGAGTCAAAACAAAGTAATGGAAGTCTAGTTTCTGAATAGACTAAGATCACAGTCATATATTTTCTGTAGAAAAATTTATTAGACTGTTAGTGCTACTGATGTAGTATGTCAAAAGTGATGAATAGTAAGATGAAATGTTAAGGAAGGTTTAAGGGTCTAGAAACCTTGGAATGACGTTTTTAAGTTCTTTTGATGTTAGGGACTGACTTGGGGAAGGCGAGGAAAGTTCATAGTATTCAAGTCAACGATTCAAGGCAAGTACAAACCTACCATTTTCTATAAATGTGTACATAAGCATGTTTCAAATGAATGTTTTGCATGAGCTTCCAAATGAAAGATAAAATGTGCATGAAAGATGAGATTTTGTGAAAGTTATAAACGAGACATGATTTTTAATGTAAAAGTTCAAACATAGTATGTTTTCAAAATGAAATAGTTGCATGAGTTTTCATTACTTGTGCATGCATGAAATGTTTAAAAGAAAATGTTGAGTATTGCAAATGTGATGGAAGACCAAATGTGATGGAAGACCCCATGTGGAATGGGTCCCATGGGGAATTCGATGGGATGATGAACTGGTAAAATTTCTGGATTCCATAGGAACTGGTTCTATGGTGCAGGATATAATTCCCTGCTTTGAGATGTGCACAAGCTCTAACGGTCCCCATTTGGTTTGTACTGTGTGTTAAGACTAAGTGGGAAATTAATGGTAATTGATGGTAAAGCTGAAGGTTAATGCATATTCAATGACGGTAAATTTGAATGTTAAAACATACTCAAATTTTGCATGATGTTAAGCACGATTTAAATGTTAATCATATACTTAAATAAATTTATTCTTGAAAAAGTTTAATTATGAATGATTACGTTGTTTTAAGAATGTACTTATTGAGCTTAATTGCTTACCCTTGCTATTATTGAATATTTTATTGCAGTTAGATAAGATCGGATAGAGTAACTAGCTAGAGAAAGTGGAATGAGATTGACGCTGGGGATTTGTCTAGCCCGAGGAAAAAGAACTGAAAGGAGAAAATTCGAAATGATTAACTATTGTATTTATTCTTAGAAAAATTGTAATACTAATTAAATTCCTCTGCAAAATCATTAAGAAATAGTTGTAAATTACTGTAAGTATGAAAGTCTTAGGAGTAGTTGAAGACTGGTTTAGGAGTTTGAAGGTTGTACGGAGATCGGAGAGTCACACAAGTCACCCAATTAGACCGAAAGCAGGCCGAGATGTTCTTGCGAGCCGGGCTCCATAGACAAAGATCCCGCGCCCTCATGGCCAACATGATTAGCTCAGCACCATCCGATGTTTATGACATCCTATGTCGGGCGGACGTTCAAATCAGGATCGAGAGCGAGCTTGGTGACTACAACCCTTACCACGTAGCCTACATCAACTCAAAGCCCACGGAGGAGCCCCAACTCAAGCCGAGTTAGGAAAATTACAAGAGGAACGAGCCCAGCTCCCCCTGACCACCCAAGCGGATTAGGCGGAATCAGGCCAAGGAATACACCCTGCTCAATATGGACCGCCCCACCATCTTGGCAGCCATCTGGAATGAAGCCTGGTTCCAAGCACTCAAGAAGATGAACGTCCAAGAGAACAAACAAGGCTGGTCGACGTACTATGAATTCCACAAGGATCACGGCTACACCACCAATCAATGCTACTCCCTTATAGACTACCTCGAGCAAAAAGTGTAGGAGGGCTATATTCCACACTTCGTAGCAGCCCCTCAAATCCTAGCCCAGATTATGGCCCCGCCCCTAGGCCCCACAATCCACGTGATTTATGGCTGCTCGAGTGCAGGCAGGCCATCTAACTCTGTCCGAAAAAATTATGAGAGGAACATCTACAACATTGACTCCCCTGCCAAACAGTTGAATACCTCTTCTGTTCCACTGATCACCTTCTCCAGTGCCGACTATGACGGTGTGTGTCATCTCTACGATGATGCCCTCGTCATAGACACCCGGGTCGGCCTTTACAACGTCAAACAAACTCTGGTGGACACCAGAGCGTCAAGTGACATTTTGTATTACTCGACCTATGCTCAAATGGACCATTCAATCATGAGCATAGAATCTTCGGAGACACCAACCATCTACGGGGTAGACAACAAATTGGTCCTCGTGTTTGGCATGATCACCGTCCCCACCACTTTCGGGACTTTCCCCATCCAGATGATCGTCCCTGTTAAGTACTATGTCCTGAGGGTGGAAAGCTCCCTGAACGCGATCATAGGTCTGACCACTTTGAGCAAGCTCCAAGCTGTGGTTTCAATCTTGCAACCCAAGATGAAGTTCCCAACGGACTAGGCATCGGTGAGAGCTGAGGCGACCAATCCATCTCCCAAAACTGCTATGTCCGGTCACCCAGATTCCATCCCAGCAACGACTCCTCCAAAGCCACATAAGTCCCCTCCACTTCCGAAGTGGTTCCCTCCACTTCCGAAGTGGTCGGCCCCTTCGAAGCAAACAAGGTGATTACTATCCAAGTTGAGCCTTTCAACGAAGCCTGTAACCGGCCGATTGCCGAGCCTGTAGATAACACGGAAGAAGTGGAGCTCACTCCTGGGAGGCCTGACCAAAAAATAACAATCGGTCTTGAGCTACCCACTGAGCTCCGACTCACCCTCATCCACCTGATCTGGGAGTACGCCGATGTCTTCGCTTGCACTCCCGACAAAATGCCGGGGATTGACAAACACATAGTAGTCTATAAGCTAAGTGTCGATCCTCGACATAAACCAGTAAGACAAAAGAAAAGGAACATGGCCCCCGAGCGACAGCAAGCCGTAGATGAAGAAGTGGACAAGCTGCTCAAAGCCAGGTTCATCTACGAGATCGAATATGCTGACTGGGTGGCTAATGTCGTAATGGTCAAGAAACACAGTGGATAGTGGAGGATGTGCATCGATTACACTGACCTGAATAAGGCATGTCCCAAAGATGCTTACCCTCTACCCAACATTAACCAGTTGCTTAATGCCACAACCGGCAACCTTTTACTTAGTTTCCTGGACGCATTCTCCGGATACACCCAAATCCGTATGTGGCTAGAAGACTGAGAAAAAATCACTTTAGTCACACACCGGGCAGTGTACGCTTACAAAGTAAAGCCATTCAGTCTCGTCAATGTGGGAGCAACCTTCCAATGGCTCATCAACAGGGAATTCACTCCCCAGCTTAGCCGAAACATGGAAGTATACATTGACGACATGATCGTCAAAAGCAAACAAGAAGTCGATCATCTCACTGACCTGCGAGAATGCTTCAACAACCTCCAGGCCTATAAGATGAAACTCAACCCAGCCAAATACATTTTTGGCGTCCGCACCGGTAAGTTTCTTGGTTATGTGGTTAGTAGAAGAGGTATAGAAGAAAATCTTGAGAAGATCCAAGCTGTCCTCAACATGTCTCCTCCCGGGATCGTCAAAGAAGTACAAAGGTTAACCGGTCGAATAGCTGCCCTTAGGCGATTCATCGCCTGCTCAGCCGAACGGTGCCTCCCCTTCTTCTAATCTCTCAAGGGGGGCAAAAACTTTGAATGGACCTCCGAGTGTCAGAAAGCCTTTGAAGACCTGAAGACAAACTGGCATCACCCCCTGCTTTCCCACGCCCAGCTAGAGGAAGATTTATATTTATACCTAGCAGCCACCCCTTGGGCAGTTAGGGCGGTACTCGTCTGCGAAAACCAAGGGCAACAACATCTAATCTACTGCATTAGCCATGCCCTGAAGGACGCTGAGACTAGGTACCCCAATGTGGAGAAATTCACACTGGCACTTTTCATCACCTCCTGAAAGCTCCGACAATATTTCCAAGGAAGAACCGTTAACGTGCTGACCAACCAGCTGTTACAAAAAATCCTCCATAAGCCCGAGCTCTCAGGTCGCCTTGTTGGTTGGGCTGTCGAATTGGGCCAGTTTCACATCCAGCACCTTCCCCGAAAAGCCATCAAGGGACAGGTCTTTGCAGACTTCATCGTAGAATACGGTTTCCCAAAAGACCCCTAACCCCTTGTTACGGAGGCCGACTGTCTGAATAAGGAATCCATGCAACCATGGAGGCTCTTCCTTGATGGCTCATCAACCTCTCATTAGTCTAGAGGGATTCAAAGTGTGAGAGGCAATCCACTTCAATTTGCTCACCACCAACAATGAGGATGAATACGAATCCCTACTAGCTAGGTTACGCCTAGCTTGGCAGCTGCAAGCGAAGAACTTAAAGATCTTCAGCGACTCCTCCCTGGTTATCTAATAGATCATGGGTGACTACTAGGCGGTGGACCCCAGAATGGTGAAGTACCTGGCTAAATCCAACTCCCTATTAGCTACATTCAACTACACCATTCAGGCTATCTTCAGGGAAGGAAACACTGTGGCTGACACCTTGTCAAAGCTAGCAACAACTAGCCAAGTCGCCCTCGAATGAGCCATTTACTTGGACACTCTAGACTGGCCAAGCATCAAGGAGCCCCAAGTCCTTGTAGCATCTGAGGCCCCCGACTGGCGGGCCCCTTTGATCGCCTACCTGGACCATGGGATCCTCCCAAACGACAAGACTGAAGCCAGAAGACTGGAGTTTAAGGCAACATTATTTGTGATGATGGACGACACACTATACAGACAAGGGTTCATTACACCCCTCCTCTTGAGTATTGGCCCATCACAGGCTGAGACTATTCTCGAAAAAGTCCACAATGGCAGCTGCAGCAACCACATTGGAGGGAAAACTCTAGTCGCCCAGATCACTCAGGCTGGTTACTATTGGCCAACCATGTTGCAAGACTCCAGTCTTCGTCAATAGGTGCAAAGCCAGCTAGCTCCACACTAATGTTTCGCGGCAGATGCCCAAATAACTCTCCCCAATCATGATCCCCATCCCCTTTGCAGTATAGGGAATCGATCTCATGGGACCATTCCCAACTTTGTTCAGAAGCTTCCGATACATCATCGTAACAGTCGACTACATGACCAAATGGGTGGAAGCCAAGCCCCTGAAACACATGACCGCCTGGGTGTGTCAACAGTTTTTCAAAAATGAAGTCGTAATGAGGTTTGGCATCCCCTAACTCCTTATCTCCGACAACAGCACCCAGTTCATCGACCAAAACTTCAAAGAGTATCTAACCGATATGGGTATCAAACACCGCCGAGCTGTGGTTAAGCACCCACAAGCAAACGACCAACTTGATGTCACAAACCATATCATATCTAGCGAAATCCGTCGACGGTTAAAAGGCACCCAAGGAAAATGGTACGACGAACTCCCAATCGTCCTATAGGCCTACCGAACCACCCCTCGGTCCAACACGAGCGAGACACCTTTCAAAATGGCCTACCATTTTAAAGCAGTCATCCCAATCGAAAGGAGATACCTACCCCCCGGCAGCTCTATTTTTACAAAATCCTCAGTAAAAGTGTTGCCCGAGCGGACCTCGACTTCTTGGATGAAATAAGGGACATAGCAGTCCTGCGCATGACTCAGCTCAAGTAGCAGACATCCAAATACTATAATGCCAAGGTCAACCCTAGATGATTCGAGGCCGGAGATCTTGTTCTTCAAGCCACCATTACCTCTAGGCCGACTGAGCAATGCAAATTGCATCCAAATTGGGAAGGCCCCTACTTAGTCTCGGAAGTCCTCTGCTTGGGTACATACTCCCTCAAGGACATAAGCGGCTATGAAGAAGGCAACCCATGGCACGCCACTCACCTAAAAAGGTACTGCCCATAGATATCTCCGGTCAGACAATCTTCATTGCACGACCATGCAGTGTAATAGTTCGCTCGCATACATCCAACAAACTATCTTATGTCTACGGTCAGACATTTTTTATTGCACGACCATACATTGTAACAGTTTGCTTGCCCATATACGATGAACTTTTTATCAATAAAAACTTCATTTGAACACAATCAAATGACTTATGCTTATGTTTCACTTATACACTCCATCTGTTTGGCCATAAACACTTGGTCCAAGGGGCATGAGTAAACTAACCATACCTATGTCTCACTTATACGCCTCATCCATGCGGCCATAAATACTTGGTCCGAGGGGCACGAGTAGACTAATCACAATTATGTTTCACTTCCCACCCGCACGCCTGAAACAATCGGCCTGAGTGAACAAGTACACATAATCGCAATGCATGCTTAACCCCAACTGGCGCCATCTACTCAGCCTAGGGGCTAATCTCAACTCTCAACCCGGAACTACTCCCACAGTTACTCCTAAAGTTATGCCTAAGGTAAACCACAAGTATGGTTAAATTGGGGGGCATACTACGGATAGCCGCCCGGGTTATTGTGGCTCAATTAAACATCCCAATTTAATTCAAAATCAGGATCTAGTTGTCTAACCAGTATTTCAAAAATAAACATGCTTTTTCATTCACCCCAATAATGTTTAATTATTTTTCAAAACCCCAAGCTATTTACACTTAGTGGATTTTATCAGATTTTATCAATCTTTATCAACTCCCGAGTTGTTTACACTTGTGTTCTCAAAATAAATTATAAGTTACCGACTGAACTCATTTTCAAAGAGTTAAGTTTTATATAAGTGCCGGGCTCAACACTTGGTTTTTCAGTTTTAACCATATACTGAGTTAAATCTTATATAAGTACTGGGCTCAACACTTGGTACATTTTTTTAGTTTTAACCACTTACTAAGCATTCACCATTCGTCCGAATGGAGGCAAAAAAAAAATAAAACAATGGAATTTAAATTTAAATTTCATTAACAATTTGAAAGAATTACAATGGAAATTAAATTTACACTTCATTAACAATTCGAAAGAATTGTAAGTTGTTTACAAAGAAGATCCGGGGCCCTATCCTAATTTTCCATAACCCAGCCTTGGGGGCATCCGAATTAGCTCTACTCAAGGCCGGCGGTAAATTGCTCATCGACTTTTGGTTAGCGGCCTGAGCCAAGCACTTGTCATCGCAACTTCCACCAAGGCTAACATATTTGGGGTTAATGTGGAAAATTTTGATGACAAGTACCTAGTTAGGCATGCTTCCCAACTGAAGGCGGATCAGGCAACTCTCCTTCTTCGAAAGGTGTCCCGGCAGGCTTTTCGGCAACTTCCCCTACAGGCTGCTCCACGATTGGCCCATCCTCGGACTCAGAATCGATGGCCTCCAGGTCCTCCAGAAGGTCCATGATTTCCTTCATGTCGACGCCCCTTCTGGTACCCCGGCGAACTACTCCCTTGAAGCCCTCCTTCTAGTGCTAATTGTTGGGACCAACCTGACCTTTGACCAAATCCAAACTTCATTTCCAACTGAGCACATATTGGCAAGAGTACGTTCACCTGAAATATGGGCAACATGAGGGGTTTGTTCCCTCGTTCCCCTCTCCGATGCTCAAGTTAGTTGAGATTAAGGTGATAATCTGAGTTTAAGATAGAGAGGGGGAGGTTTAGCAAATGTTTTGAGAGTATTTTTGCAGAGGTTTAGCTCCTTTTTTATGTCGATAGTGAATTCCCTAATTTATGCAAATGAGACGGTATTTGTAGACTGGGCCTCGAGTCACAGCTCGATAAAGTAAGCATGGTGCGCCTTACTTGAGTTGACAGGGCTGTTGGGGTCAGGCAGCTAATTGGACGCATCTTGGAACTTGTTTTATGGCCTTTGGGCTACTGGACCTGAACCAGGCTACGTCAGGCCCAAGCGCTCGGATGGATTGGGCCTGCTAGCTGGGAAGGCCTGGACCCAAGGCGCATAGTATGAAAGTCCACAACGATGTTTGTCTGGCCAACCAAAGATGGTACCAGCTCCTTCCGGGGGCTGGGCTAGGCTCTTCTTTGGGAAAGATGAGTCGCCAGGCTTTGAGAGTGGCTGATCGTATGAGTTACCACATGAGGTTCCACGTTGCCCTGATTAGGGCTAAAGTGAAAACCCTAACCCTAATTTGGGACAATCTCCATCAGTAGGTATAGCGTGCCTTATTTGAATTGACAGGGCTGTAGATATTAGGCGGCTGATTGGACGCTGTCTTGGAACTTGGTTATAGCCTTTGAACTGTTATACCTGAAACAGGCTGAGTCAGGCCCAATCGATGGGATGGATTGGGCCTACTAGCTGGGAAGGCCTGGGCCCAAGATGCATAGTTTCAAAGCCCTTGACGGTGTTGGTCTGGCTGGATAGAGACAGATGCAAGCTCCTTCTGGGTTAAGGTTGTATGAGATGCAAGCCCTTGATCCTCTTTGGGTGAGACAAATCACCGAGATTTGAGACTGAGTTGCCATGTGGGGTGTCACGTTGCCCTAATTAGGGTTAAGGTGAAAACCCTAATTTGGGATGTCTCCATCAATGCCCCCCCAGCCCGGTAGGGTTCTTTAGTGTGCCAACAGGCTTTGAGTCTGATCGTCCCTTAAATATCTGTGGTGAAGTAATCAAAAATTTCACAAGTTTAAAAAGGGCCAGGATCAAGGCCGCTAGGATGAGTTTCTAGAGTTATGTGTACCATTTAAATTTTTTCCTAATTCTTTGTATTTTGTGCGTTTGCACGTCCTTTTAGGGCATTAAAGGAGACATCGCTTCACATGTCTTCTGATTCCATTTAAAAAAAGGAGTCGAGTGCCTCCCTTAAACATTTTCCCATTTTGTTCCCGTAGAGATTTGCAGAGGGTGTTGAGTGGTTCGCTGAAAAATTCTTTAGATCTTCGTCGAAAACTCCAAACTTTCTTCAAACTCTTTGCCAAGTAAGCGTTTCTCTAGTGTTCTTCTTCTTTTCCTTAGCTTTATCCTTCTAAAACCTTATTAGATGGCTTAAAGTAAGGACAAAATTAGGGTAGTGAACATTACTGGGGAGGAGGAGGTGATGGTTACAAGATCTGCCACCGTGGGTGCCACTAGTTCTCGGTCGCAGGAGGCGACAGGATCCAGTAACAAGGTGGTGACTCCACAGAAGGATTTTACCAAATATGTGGTGAGTCCCATTGAAGTGGATGGCGGGGACGCTCGATCAAAAGGCAGGTTCGATGATGAGGTTGAGGACATCGGGGGACCGATAGACTATGGAGACCAGGTCCGTCACTTGGATTATAATATGTATAGCACTTTGACTTCCCGCCGACTAGCGAAAATTAAGAAGGAATATATGATCCCAGATGCTTACGAAGTTAGGCTCCTGAAGGGTGGAGAGTACATGTATAGTAGGTCGGACGGACTTTGGTTAAGAGTTAGCGAACACCACCTGAAGGGGGGCTTAGGTTTCCGTTGCACCCCTTTATTTTTTATGTCCTGACCTTGTTGGGGGTTGGTCTCGGCTAGCTGACCCCCAACTCGTATGTATAGATCATGGGTTTCTTAGCCCAGTACCATCGCATGGGTGTGGAAGCCCGGGCGAACTTTTTTTGGCACACATTCTTGATCACCCGATCGGAGGTCTCTTTTTGGTCAATCAACAAGAGAATGAGAAGGCCGAAGTGGATTGCCCCGGTGTCGAAGCACAAGAAGTGGAGGTTGGAGTGGTTCTTCATCATGGGGGTCTATCTGTTGGCTTTGCCTGAGTGGGGAGGCTGTGTAAGATGGTGTACCACTCGCTGGTACAGTTGAACAGGACGCAGCTGGAGGAGTATAATGCATTTACCAGGATGGGCAAGGCGGAGAGCATAAATGTAGGTTTAGGGCTTTCTTTTGCTTTTGTATTTTATCCTTTCGGCTAATTCAGTTGCCTGACCCCGTCTTCATGTTTTTTGCGGGTGTCAACGAGGATATATTGCCTTAGCCAAGAAGATGGCAATGGAGGAGGAGAAAGCTAGGTGGGCGGCCGCGGGGCAGACCACTTAGGCTGGCCCATACCGGATGAGCTCAGCTGCTGGTGGCCAGGCTGCCCGGTTTGACGGAGTGGTGATAAGGCCTAGTCCAACCCACAAGATTTCCTCCATCGGCGGTCTTACACGAGTGGTGGTGCTGACCGCTTCCAGACAAGGGAAAGCGGTGGACAAAGGGAAAGCCATGGTGACCTATGCGGAAAAGGGTCATGCGATAAGCAAGAAAGGCCATTGGGGATTAGGGCTGCGCGGATGCCTAAAAGAAGTCGAGGATCGCTGATGAGGCCAACTTGGTGAATGTCTGGTCAGTACTTACTGGGAGTACTATATTGGATGCTAGCCACAGGAAAGCTACAATCCGGGCCCTTCTGAAGAATCTACATCTGGATAGGGACTGAGAAGCTATAGGCTGGATAGGGATCAAGAAGCTATAGGCTTGGTCCCTTATCCTGAGTTTGCTTTGAATGCCATCTTCCGGATGGTGCAGGTATAGTACTTATTTTTCTCCGTGCTTAGAACACATTATTTTCTTTCCTGAATTTATCCGGTGTGTTGTTGTAGGCGATGTGCTAGATGATGAGCTCCATAAAGGGGCCAAACTCATAGTGGAGACAGCAAGTAGGGCCACTTAGGAGATCATGGGCCTGAAGATGCAGCTGAAAAAGGCTGAGGAGGGCGCTGCTAAAGCTACAGAGGAGGCCACGAAGAGGGTGGAGAATGTAATAGAGGAGGCAACGAAGAAGGCGACGGAGGCCGCCAAGAGGGAGAAGGAGATCTCCCAAGAGCTGGAGGCCGCAAAGGGAAGGCCCGTGGAGGCGGAGGCTGCCATGGTGTCCCTCAACAGGCAGCTCGAGGCCGAACAGGATGCATGAAAGGGTAAGGAGGCCAGCCATAAGAATGAGCTGGAGTTAGCCTCCACGAGGGCGGTGGAGGAGTTCAAGGGCTCAGCGGATTATAAGGCGATGATCCTTCAGGCCTCCACCAGTCAGTTCCTGCAGGGCTCCAGACAAGTGATCTGCCGGGGTGCCAAAAGGGGCATCGATTTGAAGGAGGTCATGGACTTTCTGGTGGACCCAGAGGCATTGAGTCTGAGCTCGAGGATGAGCTAGTTGTTCATCAGCCTACAGGGGAAGCTACCGAGGAGCCTACTGAGACGCCTCTGGAGGAGGGGGAACTACCTGATCAGCTTTCGGTCGGGAAGCAAACTTAGGCCTCTGTAAACAAAAATTTTGTAATTCTTTCACACATTAATGAAATCTTAATTTGAATTTCGTTGTTTTTGTTTCCGCCCGGATGAATGATGAATGCCCTTTGACTCAGTGAATAGTTAAAAATTGACAAATTTTACCAAGTGTTGAGCCCGATATTTAAATAAGACTTAACTCTTTCAAACGGAGTCTGGTCGATAACTTATAATTTATTTTGACAAAATTTACAAGTGTAAACAAGTCGGGACTTGATAAAGATTGATAGATTTTGGTAAAATCCATCAAGTGTAAACAACTCAAAATTTTGAAAAATACTTTAAAAAATGTTTCATGGGTGAATGAAAGAGCAATTTTGTTTTTGAAATATTGGTCGGACATCTGAGCCTTGATTTTGAATTAAATTGTGTTGTTTAATTAAGCCATAGTAACCCGGGCATCTATCCCATAATATGCCCACCAGTTTGACCATGCTTATGGTTTACCTTAGACATGGTGAAACTTTAGGAGTGACTTTGAGAGTAGTGTTGGGTCAAGAGTTCAAATTGGCCCCTAGACCGAGCAGATGGCACCGGTTGGGGGTGGGCATGCATTGCGATTATGTTTACTCGTGTCCTCCAAGACAAATGTTTAAGGCACGTGGGTGGGAAGTATAAGTGAAACATAAGCATGGTTAGCTTACTCGTACCCCCTAGACCGAGTGTATTTGGCCGCGCGGGTAAGGTGTGTAAGTGAAACATAAGCATGAGTCATTTGATTTTTTTCAAAGATATTTTTATTCATAAGAAAGTTTGTCGTACGTAAGCGAGCAAATTGTTGCAATGCATGGTCATGCCATAAAAATTGCCCGATCGAAAATATTTATGGGTAGTATGTCTTGAGGTGGATGGCATGCCATGGGTTGTCTTATTCATAGCCATCCATGTCTCTGAGGGAGTATGTGCCCGGGCAGAGAACTGCTAAGACCAGGTAGGGGCCTTCCCAGTTCGGAAGTAGTTTACCCTGCTTGGTCGACCTAAAGGTGATGGTGGCTCGAAGAACAAGATCTCCGGCCTTGAATTGCTTAGTCTTGATCTTGGCATTGTAATATTTGGTTATATGCTGCTTGAGTTGAGTCATACATAGGACTGCTATGACACCCCCAAATCTGGGCATCCACACCCTGACTTGAGTTGCCAATTTATTATTAATTTCATAACTTATAAAAACACAGGACTTAAAAGTATACAAGGTTATAATAAGGTATAACCTATTATAAAAAAAAATTATTATACAACTCTCTCTACATATCTTATTCTTTTAGCGAATAGTACACAGCGGAAGCATCTAAGCATCTGGACCTCTAGTTCATTTCCACCAATAACCCCGCTATCAGTTATCTGCACCTAAAAGGAATATGAAGCAAAGGAGTGAGCTCAAATAGCTCAGTAAGA
>JAUMHB010053712.1:0-10084 GCA_032359685.1 Pittosporum tobira
TTTTCGAGCACCTTCCCTCTCCAACCCGAGCTCAGAGAAGTTACGAAGATGATGAAATACGAACGTAACATTTTTATTTCTCTTTATGCACTAAGTGGGATATCTGAGTATTTAAGGCTGAATCATGGGCATTATTATGAAATGGGGAGATCAGAACAGTCATCCAATAGTTTTTACAACTGCCATAAGGTTGATATAAACTCGACAATTACAAATAGTCGGGCAAGATCAAGAACACGAATTTTTGACTGATTCAATAGCTGTTTCTTCTTTGTCTTCTATGGACAACGAAGGAAATGAATCGTCTGCATTTTTTTCTTTGAATTTGCTACCGCTAAGTTGACTTACACCCTTTTTTTGGGTTCGTATGTGCACTTTTTTTGTGCGCGTGTTTTTTTTTGTATTTTTTAAAATAATTTTATATAAATACAAAAGTTAAATTACTTAATTTTACATTATTAGATCAAAAATAGACAAATATAATTATTTTAACTATCTATCTGATTAATGTTGATTATGAATCTAGCCTATATATATATATATATATATGAGTGAAAATTATGAGATTATTTTGTACAAACAGAATTTTTTTTTGACAATTTTTTGTTGCCTACGAAAATAATTTTATTTACAACGATTGTAATATAAAATATATCAAGAAACTAAATTTTAAAATAAAATAATAAGTTATTGCCGCTCGAAATATTCTTTTCGGTAATTTCCCCTCGAGATCTCTCTTCGTCTGGAAACGACGGCGACGACGACAGCGAACAAGAACACCTGCTTCTGGAATGCCCAGGTGCGGCCCCTTGCTTTTCCATTATTATTATTTGTCTCAAAATCTGTTACTTATACACACGTATTATTACGTCTAATGATATGTTTAAGTCTAATTTCCTTCCCATCTAACTAACACAAGAAATCATAATCGTGCATAGAAACATATCATTGTCTGGTTTGGTGATTTTCCATTGTTTAATCACATGGTTAAATGCTATTCCAAATTTGAATGCTTACAATCCCTTTTGATTCTAAACTTGTTAGTGTATAATTTTCACATTTATATTCTGGTCATTTTTTTTCTTCCAGAAAATCACTAATCAAACCCTTTTTTGAACCCCAAAATAAATAAATAAGAGAAAGAAAAAAAAAAGAAGACCAAACCTTTACATGTGATCAGAGATCGCCTTGCATTTTAAAAGTACACTTATTTTGAGATGGAAGGAATGGGTCAGGAGGTGTTAAGTTTTGACAGCAATTTTTATTTTCTTCTTGGTAGGAGTTTATGAAAATTATTGTTTGGTAGCAGCTTATATAACTTTTACAGATTATAAAACTCAATAAAGTAAAAAATCTTGTTTGGTATACTTAAATGTATATTAAAAAAGCAAAGTTACAGCTGCTTGTTTGGTAGGAACAATATGAAGTCACCAAACTGCGGTTTGCAACTTAAATTCAACATCAAGTTTCTATTGAAGTTAGAGTTAAGTTGCAAATTGAGTTTTTGAAACTTTAGATTTATCTACCAAACATGATCTTTTGCTGCTATTGAGTTCATAATCTCCAAATGCTGCTACCAAACGAGCACAAATCTAACTTCAAGTTTTTTGTTGACTTGGATTTAAGCTGTAAACAGATCTTGGGAAGCTCTACAAACAAACTTGGTTTGAGTTAGGTCTTGTTCAGATGCCCCTAAATAGTATACGAGAGAGAATTGGTGCGTCTTCAATAAATGCTGTTTAGTGTTGCTTTAACAATTAGATACTGTGTCAATATTATGATGAAATTTACAGGATTTCAATTTTGGATTCATACCTACTGCTCTGACATTAGTAATTTGTGTAAAGTTTCCATACTAGCAGTACTGACGAATTAAATATCTGTTGAGGAATCTGGTTTAAAATATTTTCTATATGGAGCAAATAGCTTTCAAAGTAAGGATTTGTTCTCTCTCTTGACCCTGTGCTAATTCACTGTTGCTCTATCTGTATTTGTTGGGTTATCTTTAAAAATATTCTTTCCGGGCTTGCATTTTTCTTAAATCTATCACTAGCTATGCAACTTTTTTATTTGTCTAAATACAATAACAGTTGAATCACTTATGTGATTGCTGTGCTAATCTTTGCATGCTAGAAATGTAAAATTTATTTACAACTCATTTGATTCACGATTAGATGGACTTCTACATGTTACAAAGTTTTGGTTTTGAATGAAGTTTTCTCTATAAAATGATTTTTTTTTCTTTTTCCTGATTAGTTTACATCAACAGTGGGATTATCTGCAAATGGGCTTGGTCAAAGCTCGGTTTGGCTCAAGCTCAACACAGCTCAAGCTCTCGAGCAACCCATTTATTAAATGAGTCAAGTTCGGCACTTCAAAACCAAGCCCGTTCAATGCTGAACTTGGCACAACTCGTTTGATGTGTTTTTGGTGAGCTCGGCAGACCATTAGTCTACTCAGCCCGGTCCACTTGTCTACAGCCCTATCTAGAGCAATAGCAGGCTCTGTATCTATTCAGCTAATTTGAAAAAGTTACCCTTGCTAATTATTTATTTTATCACTTACTATAGTTTGATACTGCAGCTGTAGCTTTAATATGTGCTTCATCAGATGTTCCTAGGTTAGCCGCTGGTAATACAATTCATCAATAAAAGAGTTGTCTTTGAACAGATCTGTCCATTTTGTTCACATCCGCCACACTCTCGGCCTCTCTGCATTATAATCGCAATTCTATCAAAAGTATGGTATGTTTGTCTTGTGAATTTTCAATTTTTGTCCGAAACTGGTCCGATTTTATTCAAGCCTTAGGCATATACTCCCTCTGTTCCATAAAAAGAGATTGTTTTCGAATTTTAAGGGCCACGCGAAATCCTAATATTTAGAAATGATATGATTCATTATATAATTGAAAACAACAAATGATTTCATGATTATAACCTTTTAGATAGTTTATAGCATTCAAATTTGCATTGATTAATTTGATGAATTCTTTTTAATTTGAAATTTAGGATTTTAAGGTTTGACTTTAGGATTTTGAAAAAAATCTTTTTTTTTTTGCAATGGGGCAAGTATGATCAATCTTTTAAGATTACTCATCTACATCAATTTCATTTAAGATTCACTCTCGTCTATATCAATTACTTTCCCTTATTGTAAATGTGCAGATCTAGGGTTCAGGTCATCAGCCCTACGGTGATTTGTGGATTTCAGTATATTGGTTCATTCTGGCATTGCTAAGTTACACACATTACAAGAGATGGATTCAAAGAAACTTAAGCAGGAGCTTGATATAATCAGTGGGCTCCCTGATTCAATTTTGGCCCTGATCATCTCACACCT
The DNA here is from genome assembly GCA_032359685.1 of Pittosporum tobira. NCBI lineage: Eukaryota > Viridiplantae > Streptophyta > Magnoliopsida > Apiales > Pittosporaceae > Pittosporum > Pittosporum tobira. The sequence goes on from JAUMHB010053712.1 coordinate 3,340, forward strand.
TCCAGTGGATGAAGTGGTAAGAACAAGTGTGTTAGCAAAACGATGGAAAGATTCTTGGAAGTATGTGAGCCGCCTAGACATAAATCCAATGCAGATGATGAAGTTGGGAAGAGCATTTGTCAAATATGATCCAGATAGTGATGGTCGCATCAATATCCAAGCTTTGAAAAGTGATCTTCTTCGTGGGACGGGTTTGATCACCTCCATCATCAATTCTATACAAAATGAGGTCATCCACTGTAGGATCATTCATTTTCCGGTCAATGTCAAATCTGGGGAGCTGAAAGAATGGGTCAAGAACCTGGTCCATAAAGGTGTTCGAGACCTTGGCCTGGCTTGTTTAAATGTGCCGGGGACTTACAATGCACGGATTTTACATGATATCCGTGAAGATGATGCGTGTCTGGAATTAACCCCATATATTTTCCGTGTTCTTGAATCCCTCAAACTGGTTCAATACCCAATACTTGATTATTCTTCCTTTCAAAGCTGCGATAAGCTTCAATTCCTGATGCTGAAAAGGGTGAAAATAGCCGATAATACCCTCAGCGGAATATTGTCTTGCTGTAAGATTCTCAAGGAGTTGAGGCTGTCTGCTTGCCGGAATTTCAAAGAGCTTCAAATACGTAGCAGGAATCTCAAGTTGCTGTTGCTTCAAAACTTGGTTCTAGAAAAGCTCAATGTATTTGCTGAAGCCCTAACAACCCTGATACTCGATAAGGTAACATGCGAGAGGGGCAATGTTGTCATTAACACACCGAGATTGTCTGAATTTCAAGCTTACGACCAGCGGACATTGTTGGCAAATAAAATTGAACTCGCAAGAAACCACCTCTACACGGAAGATCTTCTTGAACGTTTCAGTGGCATTCTGGTAATATCGTTCAATTTTTCAAGTGTCTTTATTAGTTTATTTGATCAACTCTGTAAAATGAATTTAACTAGTTTCCTGGTTTAACGTTTTTACTCAGGCTTGTCATGATGGTTCCCATCCCATATACAAGTCTGGGCTGGGCTACATAAGTCCTTTTAAGAATCTGCGTTTCTTATCCACAATTTTGGATCTAAACTCTGTAAGACATGCCATCCTTCTGTCCTACATTTTCCAAGTTTGCTTTCGTTTAGAAAAGCTTACTATTAAGGTATGTGCATGTAATTTCAGTTTGTTTGAAGAAACAGTTTTTTTTTCCTTTATTATATATATATAAAAAATCTTTATGAATATATATACATTATCTTCGCTACACAGGACAGAGACGCTGCTAATTCACATCTGTCTTCTCATAGCCGTTTGCCCTATCGTGAGCATTTGTTCTGGGACAAGAAGGAGGTCTTTGACTGCATTTCAAAGTATTTGAAAATAGTAGTTGTTATAAATTTTAGAGGGAAGGTACTTGGAATGGAGTTTCTTAAATATGTCATAACAAGAGCTCTGAATGTGTATAGAATCACCATCAAATGCGATGAGTTTTGCACAAAAGAGGAAACTACTGCCATATCCGGCTTGTTGTCGCTGCCCAGGGCCTCTTTGGATGTTTCGGTTGTCTTGATCCCCCCAAGGTGGTATTCACTTTGTGTACCCTTTATTTATATACTCCCTTCGTCCCAAATTTTGAGATTAATTTCTAAAACGAAGATTTCTAAGAAAAACTGTATTTTACAAACATATTTTAACTAAAACATCAAATAAAAATGGAGGGACTGGATTGAAAATATTGAGGGTAGTAGTTGTGGATGTTTTTGTACCTGTTTAGGTTTATAAATATTTGATTAAGTTTTCTCTTTCTTTTGTTTTTTGTTCTTAGGGAAGAATTATATGGAACCAATTATAGGACAGGAAGAATAATGTTGCAGAGCGGAAACCCTTTAGCTGGAGAGGCTCGAACCAATGATCAAGTGCAGCTGGGCTAAATCATCACTTGGTGGTAGCATGATTGATTATTGCTGAATAGCTAGTTCTTGTTAATCTGGAGAAGTTTGAAGTCTATTTATCATTTGCTCTGACATTGAAAGTTTGTTGCTTATGGATTTACCGTACCATCTAGACATATTTTGCTTTAATATTCTTCACATTACAACTTTCATATGAATGGTTAAGTACCAGGAACTTCTGTTCTCCAGTAGTGCTTTCAAGTAACACTTTGTTTATTTAATTTCACTCCATGATGCTGAGGAAGTTCATCTATATGCAAGTTGAATTATTTCTCTCTATTGTACTGCCATTTGTGTGGGATGAGGAATTTCTTGCGATTAATGCCTATCTTCAAACTTTGCAATTGCAGAAGTTTGACATTTTATTGACTTGGTTAATATTCTTGGAAGTTTTTTTTTTTTTTTTTTTTTTTGGGAACAGAAATTACTTAAAGAAAGGAATTCCTCTAGAAGTATATATATCAGGAACATATTTGGTGAACAGCAGAACAGGGGTAGCCAAGATTTAAGCCTGATTTTCCTCCCAGTTTCTCAGAAGCTGAAGTAATTTAAGGTTAGTTGCTTATTTGCTTTATATGCCCTCTTTAGCAAACTTTTAAATTTGTTTGTTGCATTACATGTACAGTTGTGTTTCCGATTAGTAATTACTATTCCATAAGTTCTAAAAAATTAGAGATATCTATGTGTTTTAATGTAGTATATTTGTAAAATTTTAAAATTTAAATTTGATGTGAATTTGTAAGTTTCATGTAAAAAACTAGTACGTGTAAATTTTAAAATTTTATATTATAATTTGAATTTTAATATTCTACAAGCATTGTTTAACATAACTCAAATATTTCTAATTATGGAACGAAAATGAGTGTGTGTGTTTTGTGTGTGCGCGCGCGTGTATATATGTGTGTGTGTGTATATATATATATATACACACACAAAAACATCACTTGTTTATTTTGTTTGAAATATACGGGTCTAGGAGCTAAGAGCTCGTGGAAAAGAATATAAATGGTGTAACGTGGCACATATTGGTCCCCATCCTATACCTTCATAGACGTAACATGATTTATGCATAAATTGACTGATTACATTAATTAATTAAAGTTATGCTTAATTATTTTATTTAAAATTTAAAGATAATAATAACAAAGGCAAGGTATAAGTTCCAAGTGTTTGAGATGGGCCAAGCATTTTTTATAGGCTTTTTTTTTTTTTTTTATTTTATAGTGGGCATTTTGTAAAGTTATATCTTTGTTATCTTCCGTACACATAATCTCCATTAATTAATTTGTGCATCTCCATATAAGTTAATCTTCTGTTATATGTCCTGCATTGGAAAAAGAGAGTGGAGTATTCCGATATGCTTTAATGGGCTATTAGTAATGTTAATGGAATTAAGATAGGATATATACCTGCGTGTCGTATTAAAAATAAAATAAAATAGACACTAATAAAATTTAAACCTGAAAAATAATAGATATATGAATAATTGATAGGTGAAGTAAAGATAAAATTGTATAAACTTGTTAAATTACGTACAAAAATAAATAAATTTATTTTTAACTGTATTACAAATATTTTTTACAGTAAGGACGGTTAATTAGAACACCAAATAAAACTCAAAATAACTCATCATTTTATAATATAGATTTATTTTTAAAAAGGGTCTCTTACTTTAGGACCGTGACCTTATAATTGCTGACGCACAATCTTACGTTTTGTATCACTCCATTTAATTTTTATTGTTCTAGTTAAAAATTATATGTGTATTAAAAAAAATTGTTGTTTGTTTAATATATCCTATTTATTATCATATTATATAAAAGTATTTTTTTAGTAAATAGAGAGAGAAAATTGATAGAATTAATGATGACTCTTTTATTTTAAAAAAATTATTTATTATTTTCAACAAATTAACTACAAGCATAAATAGAAAAAACAACATAAAAAAAGAGTTCAATAAAAAAAAAAAAAAACTGAGACACATAAATTTAGACAAATAAAAAAAATAAAATAAAATTAGAAGATAGGTTAGACGGATGGAGTAGTTAGCTCATTGACAACATTATATAATTGGCACATTTCAACTTGTTATATGTAGTAGCACTGATTGGCTGGCATCCAGTCGAGCTAATATGCTGCATTTTTTAAAGTTTTGTAGGCAATAGTCAACATACACGCACATGTATGTGTATATGTTGCTCTAAATCGATAGTTAGGGGTAGCCTAGAGTGAATAAATCTCAGGAGTACGTGACATACAATGAGGTCAAACTCCCATGAACTGAGTAGATTAAGTGATGTACATATGAATTCAGATTAATTGTCCCATTTGTTATTTTATTATTTTATTTTTAATTTAATTGAGCAGTTATAATTTATTTAAGTTAATTAATAATAAAAAATATTTTAAATTTTAAATAAAATATAATCGTTAATTTAAATTGAGACAGATGATTAGACAACAAATGAAACAATTTATTTGAATTCTGTACATGTGGTTCATGGGACTATGTTTGTTTGTCAACTAGCTTAACTGCCACTCAACCTGCAGTCATAAACTACAATATAAAAATATTTTGAATAAATCAATATAACATTTGTTAATAAACGGGGAACAAACTCTTCTACCTCTCCCGCACCTCCAATTTCTCTGATCAACTGTGGTAGGGGGTGGTGGCCTGGTGGGGCACACATCCAAGAAATGGAATTCTTGAGGTGGTTAATTCAAGTTTTGGGACTTAAAAACTCTTTAAGAATCCTCTAGTATTGACATTAAAAATAATTAAAAAAAAAAAAAACTCAGAGAAGGTTAGATGTTTTAGGGTGATTAATAAAAGCTGAACAAATTAAGATAAAAGGTTAGAACCCAATCACCAGTTACTACTCCAAAGAACCCAAAAATTAACTTGCAAAATCACCCCCAACTGGTAGCTAGCTGTCACTTAGAAACTTCACAAGGCAACCACCCCGAGCCACTGATCCTATCTTGACCACTTTGCAGAAAAATATAGATTTTATTTTCTGTTCTGAGAGACCCGGTTGGTTAAATTTGGACAGCATTGCAACGCTAGGTTTTAAAAAGTCTGTGTAGCTAGGGTCGGACCTCTAGCTAGGTAGCTACGTAGGTTAATTTCATATTCCCAAACAAAATTAACTCATGTTTCACCCACCCATGCACGATATATACATGATGGTAATTAACTCGTAACTAATACTTAATTAAATCCAAAACAACAGATGGAAACTAATTTCTTAAGTACTGGTCCATGCATATAATGGAGATTAAAGATAGATTCCAATGTGAGGATCGATTCATTGCAGACCAATCGCCGGTTAATACCTTCCCTCTTGAAGGTTGTATTACCCTCTATAAATGGATCATACAGTTTCCTCTCCCTCCTCACTAAACCAATCTCTTCTTTCTCAGATCTCTTCGATCTCAATCTTTGAACAATATATATAAAGATACTGATATATCTATAGATACAGATATAAATGGATGACAATCTTGTCCGGATAGCAATCTCCTTTGTTGTGATTGCATTTATAGGATGGACATGGAGAGTGGTGAATTGGGCGTGGTTGAGGCCCAAAACTATAGAAAAGTGCCTAAGAGAGCAAGGACTCCATGGAAATCCCTACACCCTACTGCATGGTGACTCCAAGGAGCTTGTCCTAATGGCTAAACAGGCCAAACAAAAACCAATTCATTTGAATGATGACATTTGTCCCACCGTCTTGCCATTTTATCATCACATAATCAAGACTCATGGTAAGTTCACTCGTTTTCCCTGAAGCCAAAGCCTGAAGTCACATTTTTATAATTAACAAATGGTAATTCATTTATGTCTGATGTTTAATTACCCTTAAATATAATCATCACTTAGTTACTTGTGATAACAATGTAGCGAAATTGAATAGAAAACTTGATGGAACAAAAAAAAAAATGAGAAACTGAACTAATTTCATTGACACGAGTAATATAAATATATTATATACCGAACAGATCAAGCCTTGAGACATGACATGGAGTATACTATTTCACTCATTGCTGGTTAACTTTGGGTGTAGTAGATTCTCCGGTGCATGCTACGTGATCTTTCTAAATGATAATTTTATTTCTCGTGTGAGGATTGCTGGTTGACTTTTTTATATGTTAGTTTTCTTGTTTGATTAACGATGGATGGTGTCTATATATTGAGCATTAGAGAGCCATGTTGGAGGCATTGCAATATTATTTTTGAACTACGTGTTGTGCTAGCTAGGTTCTCAATGCATATATATATATATATGGCGATTTTCTAAGCCTAGTATTCGACTAGGAAAACTTAACGCATTTTCGACTTAGCCCTTTTGAGGCTTTTATAAGTTATATGCATTTTGGCATTTCAGGACTTATTTATTTCACAAACGCAACGTTTGAGTCCAAATAAGCACAATATCCAAAAACTATCAAATGAACAAACTATTAGACACAACGGTTTAGATGAGATTAGACTACTTTATGTCAGGTTTTTAAAATCTTAATTAGAATTATAATTTATGGGACCATTTATGTGAGAATATATATATATATATATATATATATATATATAATCTGTAAGAGTGAGATGATTTTAGAGGTTTAGTACCTCATATGATAACAGAAAGTAACCTAATGACTATATATTGTTAGCATGACAAATGATATATATATATATATATTAAAAATTAATAATTTTATAAAATAATTCAATTTTGTGTATCCTTTTTTTAAAGAGAAACCTTGCATTTGAACAATAAACATATGCGCATTAGGTAATATTCAAAAATAT
>JAUMHB010053723.1:0-11915 GCA_032359685.1 Pittosporum tobira
ATATGTACAGTAGTTGCAGGAAAAAGGTTTCCCAACTGGGAAAAGGAAAAAGAGTTATAATGTTTCCCGCCATTTATTTTCTTTTGCGACCGAGGGAGAGGGACAATACATTTTGGGTTGTGGGGGAATATGAGAGCAGCACTTCAGCAGGGCAGCAGCAGCATCATAATAAGCTTGGAAGGAACAATAACGTACACTCAATGAACCCCACTCCCACAATCCACCGACTGAGACTCACGCATGTCAACCTAATTTCACATCAATGCCCCCATTCTTCTTTTTCATCATCACAAAACTCCCTCCCCCCACTTTTCAACGACCCCATGAGTGAAAATCAGGTGTACTTCTCCCTGCTCTACAGAAACCCCATGCCCTCCGGCAGAGGAAATACCTGACATTAATTTTTTTTATTTTTTATTTTTTCAACTATGACCACTAGTTTCAATGAGTTTCAAGTTAATCGTGAGTTTATTTTTCTGTCATCGAGTCTTCATTGTTCCTTGTGAGATTCGTGTGATGTAAATGTCATTTCTATAAATAAATATGCTAGTTCTTTAAGTAGAGTCCACAATTTGCTAAAAAATATGCAATAAAATTACTTGTAAATTGTGTAACTTACTTGTAAAACTAAGAAATTGCCTTATAGGAACAACGGCTTTCATTGTTTGGCCTTTACGAGAGAGAGATTAGTTGTTCTAATTTATGATATTTTAAAGTTATTCTTGATCATACCATTTGGTAAACATATTTTCACGTATTAAAAAAATTACTCTTTTTAATTAATCATATTTAGTCAATTTTTAACACTAGGCTAGATATATACATATCATTACAAATAGTCTTATTTTGTATCAATATATTTCTAATTAATGTTGGAGATATATATTTAAAAAGAAATTTTCTTTTAAAATGTATATATAATTTTGCAACAGGAAATGGAGTGTATACCAAATCATTTCTCATTTGTCCACAAACGTACGTTTCCCCTCAAACATTTGAGGATCTAAGAAAACATTATTCCCTCGTATTGTTTCTCATTAACTTGGAATAAAGAAGTATAACAACAACTTAACATGTGTTATCATGCACAAATAAGGTAAACCTATTTTACTGGTGTTGTCAATTCAAGCTTTGACAGGCAGCGTGAATAACTTCTGCTTTATCAAGTGGTTGAGATTTCCCTAAACAGAATTAGGCAACACATACAACCATGAGACATGAAGCCCCACGGGCCCCAAACTCTTGAGGCACAAAAAGTTTACATTTTTAAGCATAAAGAAAAGAATTCCAAATATTACATGTGTGAAGATTCTGCAATTTGAATGGGAAGGCTAAAGTGCAAGTTTCTATCTTCCATAAAGCAAAGCATCATTCTCAGTAATTTCCGTGATCAAGAAAAATTCAAAGAGAAGTAGAACAGAGAAAGCAAATGAAAAGAAAAGCTTTTGTATTAATCAATGAATGAAGTACAAAACATGCCCACTGTTTACCTATCTTCTTCATGTAACCTGAGGTCTCATTTTCCACGAAAAATTTTCATTTGCAGAGGAATTAACCATATGGGTATTTCCAGAACTTGGGAATTTATCATTCTTAGGCCACATCCAGATCTTGGAAACAGAAAAGCTCTCACCTTTGCTTCTGTTATTGATCTCCTTCCCATCAGAATCCCCATCAATTGTTAAATTCCCATTTGGTCCCATTTTCCCTTTCGCAAGTCTGGCACTGTTATTGGGACAAAATGCCACCTGCAGCTCTGAATGACCAACCACATATTGGAATGACCCCATTGAGTAACACCTTCTTGCATCCAAATTACTGTTACTTGTTTCTCCCAACTCTGTATTAGTAGTGTTATCTACACTTTCTTCAACATTTGTGCTTCTAAATTTACCAAGTCTCACCGGAAACATTCTCTTTTCACTAACAATCTCTCCACCGCAAGAAACACCATGAAAGCTTACACTGCCTGAATACCCATCTTCATGGTCTCTCGAATCATCAAGATCAAAAACTGGGTTTTCCATGGAGAACCCAGGTGTGAACAGGACTCCTCTACAAAGCGGGCAGGTTGAATTTGACAATAACCATGTGTCTATACAATCAATGTGGAAAGCATGGCTACACAAAGGAAGCAATCTCAGCTTATCATGTTCTGAGAATTCACAGAGACAAACAGCACAATCAAATGGTTCCTTTAGACCCATTATTTCTTTGTAAAGAAACACAGGGAGGGCATCAATGAAAGCTTGATCTAGCCCTGAGTCATGGAGATTGAAGAGCTGCTGTAACTGTCTCTGGAAAGCAGAACCAGATGATGACATTTCTGGGTATCTACTAGACTGAGAGTTTGAGGATGAAGATCTTTTCTTTAAAATAAATCTGACAAGTAAATGGAGGAGGCCCAATATGAAGAAGATAACAGCTAGTATCACTATGACGAAAATAACAGCTGGACCAATCTTACTGTTTGATTCTTTATGGTAAGAAGGAGATGGCAAAGAGGAAGAAGATGGAGAAGAGTAAAGCAGAGGAGTGTGGGTCAAAAGACCATTTCTTTGCTTGTTTCTAGGTTGAATCAAGCGCATTTTAGCCTGCTAATTGGAACCAAACAGTGTCATCAACCCTCATGAAACCATTTTTCTGAGATCCAACCAAGAACCCACTTTAGTTTTAAAATGAAATCTGTATCAGTTGAAACTTCAAAGTGAGATTTGGTGTTAAATTTTCTTATTTATTTTTATTTGATTTGACATAAAGAATAGAAGTGAGTAAGACTTGTGAAGGTAGTAGCTTACCTAACTGAAGATTCTTGAAAATCTGCAATTTTGAAACTCTGCTTCCACTGGATTTCGGCGACGGCTTATTTTCCTTGTTCTGATTTTGTTGCGAGGAAGAAGGAAGGATTTATTTGGTTCTTTTTTATATGGGAGGGAGTGTGCGTGCGTAGCAGAGTGAGAGATTGGCACTTGGCTTCGCTTCTTGAACTTTTGCCACTACCTTCCAGAAAGCAGTGGTCATGGGCTTGGACAGGATAGTTACGAAATAGACATGAGGGCATTTCCGTCTTTTGATTAGAACAAATCCATTAATGGGAGGATTTGTAGTCGTTTCGTACGGAACAGGGTAACCCTCTACGTGTTAATTAAGTTTAGATGCAGCAAACGATGTATCGTGGCTTGCTCTGATTTCAAGAATCTGTCACTCTCAAATTTTCTATCTTACGAAATTTTTGTACCGAGCAGGGGTTGCAAATGAGCCCACCCAAGAATTGAGTTGCTTAAATTTTATTAATATAATTTATTGTATGTCACATAAAATTTATTTTAAATTCTTTTATTAATTATCAAGTTAAGAGTAATCTTGAATTGAGTACGAATTATTTGTTAATTTATATTTTAAATTAATTTTTTAATTGAACAACTACATGTTTAATATAATTTTTTTTTTTTTTTTATTAGTCTACCGCCCTACTTGCAAAATAACCAATTGAGCATAGTATATAATAAAGGACTCGTGTGCTAGTGGGCACCCTCACTCTCATCAAAGAAATACATGGTTTAAAGTCTCTCAAATTGATCCAGTTCGAGGGAATGGTAAAATTTTATTTCTATTTGATACTAATTGGAGTGAAGATTATTTATTCATTGATAAAACAATCTCCAGTTGAATCAAAATATATTATAATTGATGAAAACAAAATAATAAATAGTTTTCTCAAAAAAATAACAAATTCTTATAAAGTGTGAAGATAAATCAATCGTAATAAGAAATTAGTGGATATCATTTTATTTTTTTTCGAATTACAAACATCCATATAGTAATACATTTACAAAATCTGAACAAATCTGTATGAAAATGTTGGCGATCAAACCCCTAAATAATCTTGCACACAAATATGAACAAAAATGACTTCACTGGAGAAAAATATCTCACACAAGAGGAACTCTAATTCTACAAAAAAATAAAGTATTCCATCGATCTTAAATTAATTATTCATTTTGACTATTTTTGGTCAAATTAATTATTTTTAGAATTAATTTTTACACCCTTTTTTCAACGTTATAAATAGAGTGAATAGAATTATTAGAAACTACATTCAATTTACTACAAACTCCAATTTTTATAATTTAGAAAATGTATCTATTTATACTTAATTTTTAGCTTCAAAAATTATAAGTTGAACAAAAAAATTCAAATCTGGGCCTTTGTTTTGAGACGGGAGAGTATTATATAATGGCCCTCTCTGTCACAACTTGTGAAAAATTGTTCTAAACAACTACATTTCCTTATAAAAGATTTGTACTTTACTTATAATTTTTTTAAAAATTAATTCTAAAAAATTATTCCAAACAACATGAAAAACTTATTTCTAGTTGAAATAAATACTTCTAAACAAACCCAATAATAGAAGCACAAATAACACAGAAAATAGGCAACACATAAGAAAAATGAGACCTATAGGAATATCTATTTAAAAGAAGCATGAACCTACCAAAAAATAAAATTTGAAATTATTTGGAGATTATATAATTTTAGGACTAGAATTTTCATTTTTCATTTTTATTTTTAGCAGGAAGATGAGAGAGAATTGGAGTGGGGACTGATAATTTCTAAGGGGGGCGTGGGTTGGATACTTGGATGGAAAAACTAAAGAATGGTTCAAAAGAGCTTAATGGGCATGGGGTCCGTTTGGGAGTTGAGAGTCCAAGTTCTATGTCTAAATTGGTTCATGAACATACAAGCCTTAAAGTTTGCTTTACCGGCTTTTATTATGAGGCCCATTAACTTTTTCTAGAAGAAGGCCCCATACATCCATGCGCTTAAAAGTGTTTATAATAAGCTTATATGGTCCGTCGCTTGGTTTTAACGCAAATGACGTAAGGTTTGTTTGGTTTTAATTATTAAAATTAATTATAATTTTTTTAAAAAATTAAATATTTTAATTAATTAATTTTTTTAAAAGTTAATAATAATAATATTATTAATTTTTTTAAAATATTAATTAATAAATATTTTTTAATTTACTTTTTTAATTAATAAATAAATTATAATATATTTTAAAATAAATGATACCAAATAAGCCGTCGCGTGCCAATCGTCAAAATAGCGAAAATACGAATCAAAAGCCCATGTACTATGAAAACCTAGAAAATGTTTAACAGGTAAAAGTACTGGAAAGCCCTTCAAGGAAATACTATATTTCTAAGATTTATAAAAATTTTAAAATTCATTTTTTAAGGAAAAAAAAAAAAAGAGAGTATAATTCGCCTCAATATATATACCTGTCGAGGGCATTTCAGTCTTTTAAAATACTGTAATAAACCTTGCGAGTCCCCCAATCAGAAAGTGATGTTATGTTCATCAGCCTACTACTGTCAACGACTTTTGTTTCTCAGCCGCCGTGTCCCGATTTATAAATCACAAGTCCGCTTCTTCTCCAATCTATCACCACCACCAACTCCTCCGGCGATGGGCAAGGTCTCCAATTCTGAGCCTAAGCCCAGTATCTCCCACGTCAAAGACGACGAATATCTTAAATCCGTCATTCCCAGACGAATCGCCCTCTTCGATTCTATCAAATCGCAACACCTCGCCCATCTCCAATCCATCGGTGGCGAATCCATCAAGTAAAACCCTAATATATCCTTTACATACACATAAATATACTTACTATGATATGTATATATTCGCGCACTGACTGTGTTGATTGATTATTTGTTTGTTAGGGTAACTTTGCCGGATGGGACAGTGAAGGAAGGGAAGAAATGGCTATCGACTCCTTTTGATATCGCAAAAGAGATATCGAAGAGTTTGGCATCGAATGCCTTGATTTCACAGGTGAATGGAATACTTTGGGACATGTCTAGGCCACTTGAAGGCGACTGTGAGCTGAAATTGTTCACATTTGACACCGATGAGGGTCGGGATACCTTTTGGCATTCCAGTGCTCATATTTTAGGGCAGGTATTACACGATTTTTTAATTTTATTTTTGGGATTATTATTTTTTAACAGTTACTTCCTCATTCCATATTAATTACAACACTTTTCTCTTTTTTTTTTTTTATCTTCTTCTGAAGTCCCATATTAATTGCAACATTTCTTTTTGAAAAATTTAATAATATAAAATGTATAAATTATCCTCAATAACCATTCTTTTATTTAAAGTTATAATATCAATATTATATCCCACCTCTTTAACTTAAATTATAATATTACTATTTCAATCGCTATTCTTCTATTTAAAAGTATAATATCAACATATTTCTTAAGCTATGTGAAAAATCAAAGTGTTACAAATAATTTGGGACAGGGGAGTATGTTATGTTCGGTATTTGATTGTGTCTCAATTTAAGTGTTTGTATTTAATTGTAATTGTTGCAGTCTCTTGAGGTGACTTACGGATGCAAATTGTGCATTGGGCCCTGTACTACAAGAGGAGAGGTAAATAGTACATTATTTCTTGCAATGGTTCAGTAATTGATATGTATTGTATCATTATTGTACATACATAATTTACATTTGAAGTGGTTTAAATGGTTAATTTTGGTTCAAGATGTTGTGTTATTATCATGTTTTGGTAGTTTCGAATATTGTATTGGAAGGATTGCATTGGAAACATTGCAGGAAGTAGTTGATGACATAGTGTTTGTTATTTTAGCATATGATATCATTATTGGTTTATGTTTTGCCTTTTCTTATTAGCACAAAACGATGAGTTTTAAAGGAAAAAAACAGAAGATTTTTAGGAAAGAAAGTTGTTTTTACAAACATATCATTAATATTAGTTAGACTTAGAAATGTAGTAGGGGTGACATGAGACTCGATCTATTTAGCATATAACGATGGCATGTTGAATACTTAATTTCACCTTATAGTCTAAACTTAGAAATCTATCTCCAATTGTTGAACGCAGGGAGTATAAAAAAATTGAGCTGTCTTCTAAATTAGATATCACTTTTACCCTTTGTGTGCCTTTTGATTAAAGCTATCTCAACTCTTTGTTATGTTTCTTTTGTTCCAACTTCCAAGTATCACATGGATAGTAGATGTTTATAATTTGCAATTTTTCCTCATTAAATGTACATTATTTTTTAGGGTTTCTATTATGATGCATTTTACGGTGAGCTGAGCTTGAATGAAGATCACTTTGAGCAGATTGCATCTGGGGCGAAGAAAGCTGTTGCGGTATTCTATTTTTTGTTCTTTTAGAAGTTTGCATGTTATCATATTGAGTATTTGAATGGATTTTCATCTTTGTTAGTTGTATATGTTCACTTGTTTTGGCAAAGTATTATTAACAACCTATTTGCTTGCTATGCTTTCTATTTCAGGAAAAACAGCCTTTTGAGCGAATTGAAGTTTCAAGGACACAGGCTCTTGATATGTTTTCTGAAAATAAATTTAAGGTTAGTTTGACATCATGTGAAATATTTGATATATGACAACTTTTCAATGTTGTACGTCTTGATGACTTACCTTCCTTTTTTTGAGTTTTTAACCAGGTTGAAATCATCAATGATCTGCCGGAGGACAAAACTATCACAGTATATAGATGTGGTCCCCTGGTTGATTTATGTCGTGGACCGCACATACCAAATACCTCTTTTGTGAAAGCATTTGCTTGTTTAAAGGTGAAACCTTGCGTGCAAGTTTAGGATTTTTTTCCTCCAAGATAGATTTGTTCTTTTAATTTGTGCAATGTAAATTTGCAGGCTTCATCAGCTTACTGGAGGGGTAATAAAGATAGAGAGAGCTTGCAAAGAGTTTATGGGATATCTTATCCAGACCAAAAGCGTTTGAAGGTTAACTCTTTGCCTTCTTCTTTCTTTTTATTTTTTAAATAAAAAAAATAATGTAATAATTTAGAACTGTGATACTTCAGTTTGGTCATGAACACCCGCTGGAGATGATTTGACCTTTTCATAATAGGTCACATTCAGTGACTATTATGTTTTTCTCTTTATCTTTTTAATTTGCATAAGTTCTGAAAATTGAAAATAGAACCTTGTTTGTTTTTATTTATTCTCTGTTAAAAAAAATAGCCCATGTCTTGTTTTGAAATTTCTGGAGCACTTTGAGAGGAACACAACCCTATTAGGTGGATAGCCTAGGTTTGTTTCTATTGTCTCCTTATTCCTGTTTCCTATTGATAATCTTGGAATCATAATTGTGTAGATAAAAACCTCTGAAATTTAACTTCATAATATAGAGTTTTCTTTGAGTTCGAGATAAAGGCATTATTGAAATTTATCTTAAATGGATATATCTTTTCAAGTAAGTAATGCAATTCATTATGCTGAAGGAGGACAATGGTAACTAGTTGATAATATGTTTTGCAGGAATACATCTCTATGCTGGAAGAAGCAAAGAAATATGATCACAGAGAACTGACTAAGAAGCAGGAACTTTTCTTTTTTCACCCACTTAGGTAGTAATAGGATCCTTAACTACTTAAACATCTTGTTGCAAAAACAAACTTGCCCATGATATTTACTTATTTATTATATATGCATTTTAGCCCAGGAAGTTGTTTCTTCCTTCAGCACGGTACTCGAGTTTGCAACAAGTTGCTGGAATTCATTCGATCTGAGTATTGGAAAAGAGGCTATGAAGAAGTTTGTAATTCATACTAAAGTTGTTTTTGACTTGGCAAAAGGGCAAAAAAAAGGGGCTAAAAAGTTGTCTTGCAGAAATGTTCTCGCTTTTGAGTTTGCAATGCTAAGGTCTCTATGTTACCTGGTTATTGGCAGGTTTGGACTCCTAATATGTATAATATGCAACTATGGGAAACTTCAGGTCATGCTGCAAATTACAAGGAGAACATGTTCGTATTTGAGGTGAGACTTTATTTGCTTGTTTGTCAAAGCAGACATTTGGAGTGATCAATCATATGATTTAAGCAGTTTTCTTCGTTAAGTCGTTAAGCATATGATGACGATTAATGGCCTGTTATGCTCGGTTTTTGGTACAGATTGAGAAACAAGAGTTTGGACTAAAGCCAATGAATTGCCCAGGACACTGCTTGATTTTTGATCACCGAGTTCGTTCATACAGGGGTGAGTTAGCTGTTATCCTTCTTTTGTGGCAGTCACATTGTTTGTATTTTGTTTTAATAATTACTTGTTCTCCACACACGTAGTAATTTCTTATCACTATATGAATAAAATCTTATTAGTTTATCTATAAAAAACCTGATTGACTCGTTTTGTGATGCAATGCAGAACTTCCGCTTCGTATTGCCGATTTTGGAGTTCTGCATCGAAATGAGGCCAGTGGCGCCCTCACTGGATTGACTCGTGTGAGGAGATTTCAGCAGGTATCCATCCTATAAGCCAATTGGCTTACTAAAATCATTACGACCTCCGTTCCAATATTAAGGATAATTATTCCTTTTTCGTATGTTCCAAAATAAGAGATAGGTTTATATTTTTAGTATCATAAACTCCATCATAATTCTGATTTATCATTTCATTATAAATATAGATGAAATTTTACACCATCTGTAAAGAAGTTTATTTTAAAAACACTTTCCTTTAATGTAAATATTGTCTTCGAACATCTATTTTGAAAACTGTCGTGTTATTAAGGTATCTTCAATTTTGGAAAGGAGAGAGTATAAAAAATGATCAAGTTGGTCAAATTTGTTCTGTAAGCTGCTGCCATGAAGACCACGACACCAAGTTTGGGACCTAGAAAGTTTTATTTACCATAATTTCTTTTGTTACAGGACGATGCTCATATCTTCTGCAGGGAGTCCCAGGTAAGGAATATACTCATTTGTTATTTATTCGTATTAGCTTCTCTTTGCTTCTGCTTTGTCAAGTAACCTTTGAATTTTTTCCAGATAAAAGAGGAAGTTAAGAACGTTTTAGAATTCATCAGCTACACCTACGATGTATTTGGCTTCACCTTTGAGCTGAAGCTATCAACCGTAAGGAACTTGTCCCTTTTTTGTGGTTTAAAGCTATGAATCTAATTACTCGGTGTTATATTTGATATGCCACTAGTAATTTCCCATGCTTTTTGCAAGCCTTCAACCCATAGATAGAAGGAGAACAAAATTTCGCATTGTGATTCGCTATTTCTCTTTGTTTTTGTTTTTTAACAGAGGCCCGAAAAGTATCTCGGAGAGTTGGAAACATGGGATAAAGCAGAAGCTGCTCTTGCTGAAGCACTAAATGAGTTTGGGAAAGATTGGCAGGTTAAGTGATTATCTTGCCATCCCATATAGCAATATTTTTGCCACTGCTGCTACTTTTTTCATTTCATTTCATTTTAGTTCTAAATTTATTATCTTTGTATAGATCTTATGTTATATGGATGTTGGTCTGACTTCACTCAAATTCACTAACCTTTAAATGTTAGTGGCCCTTAGTATTGGTGAAACCTTAATTATTTTTAAAGCTGAATTATTGGCATCGCTTTGTAGATAAATGAAGCAGATGGGGCATTTTATGGACCTAAAATTGACATTAGTGTATCCGATGCCATGAAAAGAAAGTTCCAGTGTGCTACCTTGCAGGTTATTTATTTACCTTTCCTTTTCGTCTTCTTCCAAACTCAATAATCATCTCCTAGTCAAGTCACCATTCGATTGATGTATGTATACTTTTTTGTGATTAAAGCTGGACTTCCAACTTCCTGCTCGTTTCAACTTATCTTATTCGGCAGAAGATGAAAGTAAGAGGGAGAGGCCAGTGATGATTCACAGGGCCATTCTTGGGTCTGTTGAGCGTATGTTTGCTATACTGTTGGAGCACTACAAGGGGAAATGGCCTTTCTGGCTTAGCCCACGTCAAGCAATTATTTGCCCAGTATCTGACAAATCCCTAGCCTATGCTCTACAGGTTGGTTTTTCGCATCAGTCTATTTTTCCAATTTTATCAATTTTCTTCTGTTCTTTTATGTCTGACTATCATTGTTTTTATTCTTATTTATAACTTTCGATAGCTAAAGAAGCAGATCCATGCTGCTGGGTACTATGTTGATGCCGATGAAAGTGATAGAACTATCAAGAAAAAGGTGAATATGCTAATCCCTTTATTATGCTCTGAGAAGTTGCTTCATTTGGTTACATATAAAAAAAGACTTTTTCTACTTTTGGCAATAATGATAGGTGGGATTGGTCTACGTTTGATTGCAAGGATTACAGTCCTGGGATTATAATACATGGACTATAGTCCTAGGACTATTAACCCTTGGCACTATGTAGTTCTTTAGAAAGGGATTGTACATGCTATAAGTATCAATAACGGTATACTATATGGTGGGCATTATTGAACAGATTATGACCATGTTTCTCTTATAATTGATAATAACTCCAATAGAGCCTAATTCGGTGAAAGAAACAGGGAACTTTTTAGTCCTAATATGATAATTATAGGTGGTTTGCTTTTGCTACTATTCACTGACAATTTTTTCTTTTTTCCCCTTTTGGCTACTTGCAGGTGAGAGAAGCACAGATGAATCAGTACAACTATATATTGGTGGTTGGTGAGGAGGAGGCTAACACCGGCAAGGTAATTTCTGATTATTCTGTAGTCACTGGAATGTAACGTATTATCATGTTTAATTTGTCAATTTTTGTGTGTGTGTGTGTGTGTGTGTATGTATAGACTGTGTGTGGCGTGTAATGATATAGATTGATAGCCACACTTAGCTTAGTAGCCAAAATAGGTCATCTGATTTTGGCAGTCCAAGCAAAGAGCTGAGATTTTTATGTTAGTTTAGATTTGCCTAGCAGAAAAGAACTGCGACCAAACTGTACACTAAATTAACCTTGCATTTCTTTTGATTGAGGCAAAATTGGCCTCTCACAAAAGAACTGGGACAGTTGCAGTTCTTTTATACGAGACAAATTTAGAGTATATCAATCTCAGCCATCCGATCTCAAATTGTACAGGCCTAAAT
>JAUMHB010053745.1:0-36184 GCA_032359685.1 Pittosporum tobira
TTATTTATTATCTGATTCTGACTTTATTTCAAAAAAATATAATATATAAAAAGACTTTTAATTTAAATATATTTACAGATTGTTATTATATATGTCAGAAAATCTTTGACTCAAAAAATATAATATCTCTCTTTTCTTTTTTCTTAATTAGCACTCTTAGGCTTTGTTTCACTCAGCTTATTACATCACATTATTGTTTATTTTTAAAATATTTTTTAAAAATTTAAAAATTAAATATAATAATATTTTTAATTTATTTTTAAAAAATAATTTAAAATATTTTTATATAATTTATTTTAATTATTAAATATTAAACTTATTTAAAAAAAAAAAAAAAAAAAAACCGTGCAAAGCAGAATCTCAATCCTCAAATTAAATTCCAGCCGACTTGAGTGACAAATCAAAATCCAACCCACTTATCCATGTCGCTTTGAAAGCCCAAATACAAATAGGTTTAACACGTCGTAGTATTCACTGATGCTTCTAGGGCTTATCTGTTGGAATCGAATAGAGGAAGTGAAACAATGACGGTGGAACAGTAGGCGGTCTACGGCGGCAAACTACTTAAACCCCAAATTAGGTTTCTAACTGTGAGTACTCTTTATCTCTCTCCCATAGAACTCTCTATTTTTCATTAACTGACGTGCTCGTAGCTGATTATAGGGTTCTGAATCTAGCGTTATTATTCTTATGCTTACAGATCCAAAACCAGGCTGTTAGAGAACGTATCAATTGCTCGATACAGACGAAACCCTAGATCGGACGGTATTATCACCATTATATCAACTTGTGTACTATTATAAATCATTTATTTATGTGTTCGGAGCCCCAATTGTAATTTTGAATTCAGGTTGTTAGATAACCATAGAAGGTTGGAAGCTCTTGATTTGATTTTGTGAGTTTGAATCATGGCAAATCTGGGTGGTGGTGCCGAGGCACACGCACGGTTCAAGCAGTATGAATACAGAGCCAATTCGAGTCTGGTTTTAACCACAGACTCTCGGCCTCGTGACACCCATGAGCCGACAGGGGAGCCTGAGTCGCTCTATGGGAAAATTGACCCAAAGACATTTGGTGACCGTGCTTTTAGGGGGAGACCCACAGAATTAGATGAGAAGCTTAAGAAGTCTAAGAAGAAGAAGGAGAAGGAGCCGTTGGTTTCTGACGCTTTGCCTACTAGACAGAACAAGAAGCGGCGGCTTCAAGAAGAGAGTGTTTTGACTACTACAGATGAAGGTGTTTACCAGCCGAAAACGAAGGAAACTAAGGCGGCTTATGAGGCCATGCTCAGTGTTATTCAATCCCAGTTGGGTGGACAACCTTTGAATATTGTTAGTGGAGCTGCGGATGAGATTTTGGCTGTGCTTAAAAATGATACTCTTAAGAATCCAGATAAGAAGAGGGAGATTGAGAAGTTGTTGAATCAGATTCCGAACAATATGTTTGATCAGTTGGTTTCAATTGGGAGGCTTATCACTGATTATCAGGATGGGGGTGATGCTGCCGGCTCTGGTGGGGCTGCTAATGGGGATGATGCTCTTGATGATGATGTGGGTGTGGCGGTTGAGTTTGAGGAGAATGAAGAGGAGGAAGAAGAGAGTGATCTTGATGTGATTCCGGAGGATGAAGAGGATGATGAAGATCAAACGGATGCCCATGGCTCAGGGGCTATGCAGATGGGTGGTGGGATTGATGATGATGAAGCAATGGAAGCAAACGAGGGGATGACTTTGAATGTGCAGGATATTGATGCTTATTGGCTCCAGAGGAAGATTTCCCAGGCGTATGACCAGCAGATTGACCCCCAGCAGAGCCAGAAACTTGCAGAAGAGGTACTGAAAATTCTTGCTGGAGGTGGTGATGACAGGGAAGTCGAGACAAATTTAATTTTGCATCTGCAATTTGATAAGTTTAATCTAGTTAAGTATTTGTTGAGGAATCGTCTGAAGATAGTGTGGTGTACACGTTTGGCAAGGGCAGAAGATCAAGATCAAAGGAAGAAGATTGAAGATGAAATGACAGATCTGGGTTTGGACCATGTTGCTATTCTGGAGCAGCTGCATGCCACAAGGGCAACTGCGAAAGAGAGGCAAAAGAACTTGGAGAAAAGCATAAGAGAAGAGGCTCGAAGATTGAAGGATGAGAGTGTTGGAGATGGGGACAGGGGTAGAAGGGGCATTTTGGACAGAGATGCAGATAACGGGTGGTTAAAGGGGCAACGCCAGTTGCTCGATCTCGAAAACCTTGCGTTTAGCCAAGGTG
This sequence comes from Pittosporum tobira, assembly GCA_032359685.1. NCBI lineage: Eukaryota > Viridiplantae > Streptophyta > Magnoliopsida > Apiales > Pittosporaceae > Pittosporum > Pittosporum tobira. The sequence continues at coordinate 2,263 of JAUMHB010053745.1, forward strand.
GTCTTTTGATGGCAAATAGAAAGTGCGAGCTTCCAGAGGGGTCTTTTAGACATCATAAAAAGGGATATGAAGAAGTTCATGTGCCATATTTGAAGCCAAAACCACTTGCACCTGGTGAAAAGCTTATCAAGATATCTACTATGCCAGACTGGGCCCAACCAGCTTTTGAAGGAATGGCCCAGCTGAACAGGGTCCAAAGCAAGGTTTATGAGACTGCTCTCTTTTCAGCTGAGAATCTTCTACTCTGCGCACCCACTGGGGCCGGTAAGACTAATGTTGCAATGCTTACCATACTTCAGCAAATTGCCCTGAATAGGAATGAAGATGGCACATTCAACCACAACAATTACAAAATTGTCTACGTGGCACCAATGAAGGCACTCGTTGCTGAAGTTGTTGGCAATTTGTCTCACCGTTTGAAGCATTATGATATCAAGGTGAAGGAGCTGAGTGGGGACCAAACACTGACTCGCCAACAAATTGAAGAAACTCAGATTATCGTGACAACACCAGAGAAGTGGGATATTATAACCAGAAAATCTGGAGATCGGACATACACTCAGCTTGTGAAACTTCTGATCATTGATGAGATACATCTCTTACACGATAACAGAGGGCCTGTGCTGGAAAGTATCGTTGCAAGAACTGTAAGGCAAATTGAGACCACAAAAGAGCATATTCGACTCGTTGGATTATCTGCCACACTACCTAATTACGAAGACGTGGCATTGTTTCTTCGTGTTGATTTGAAGAAAGGCCTCTTCTATTTTGACAACAGTTACCGACCCTGCCCTCTTGCTCAACAGTATATTGGGATTACGGTGAAGAAACCGTTGCAGAGATTCCAGCTAATGAATGACGTGTGTTACGAGAAGGTGATTGAGGTAGCTGGTAAGACCCAGGTTCTTATTTTTGTCCACTCAAGGAAAGAAACAGCCAAGACGGCCCGTGCGATTCGAGATTCGGCGCTTACCAATGACACTGTTAGCCGATTTTTAAAAGAGGACAGTGCAACCCGTGAAATTCTTCAGGAACATACGGAGCTGGTAAAGAGCACTGATCTCAAAGACCTTTTGCCATATGGGTTTGCAATTCATCATGCCGGGATGTCAAGGGCCGATCGTGAAGTGGTTGAGGAGCTCTTTGGTGATGGGCATGTTCAAGTGCTGGTATCCACTGCAACTCTTGCCTGGGGTGTCAACTTGCCAGCTCACACGGTGATCATTAAAGGTACCCAGATATACAATCCTGAAAAAGGAGCTTGGACTGAATTGAGTCCACTAGACGTTATGCAGATGCTGGGCCGAGCTGGAAGGCCTCAATATGACACCTCAGGGGAAGGAATAATAATAACTGGGCATAGTGAACTGCAATATTATCTCTCTTTGATGAATCAGCAGCTGCCTATTGAAAGTCAATTCGTGTCCAAATTGGCGGACCAGTTAAATGCGGAAATTGTGCTCGGAACGGTTCAGAACGCGAAAGAAGCATGCAATTGGCTCAGCTACACGTACTTGTATGTTCGCATGTTGCGAAACCCTACTCTTTATGGTTTGGCTCCCGATGCACTGAGCAAAGATATATTATTGGAAGAACGAAGAGCCGATCTGGTAAGCATCACAACCTCTAATCTCTTAAAATTATTTATTTATTTTCTTGCATTCTTCATATTTATATTATATATTCCTTTGAATATGCGGGCCCCACCCTCGTCTTTTCCTGACTCATGACCTATTGATTTTGCAGGTTCATTCTGCCGCGACATTATTAGACAAGAATAATCTGGTTAAGTATGATAGGAAAAGTGGATATTTCCAGGTCACCGACTTGGGTCGCATTGCGAGTTACTATTACATAACCCATGGGACAATAACAACCTACAATGAGCATTTGAAGCCAACGATGGGTGATATCGAGCTCTGTCGTTTGTTCTCTCTCAGTGACGAATTCAAATATGTAACCGTCAGACAAGACGAGAAGATGGAGCTGGCAAAGCTTTTGGATCGGGTTCCCATTCCCATTAAGGAAAGCCTGGAAGAGCCCAGCGCGAAGATCAACGTCTTGCTACAAGCTTATATTTCTCAGCTAAAGCTTGAAGGACTTTCTCTAACCTCTGACATGGTGTTTATTACTCAGGTTGGTTTTGACCTTTTTTATTATTTATTTATTTTTATTGCTTTTAATTATTATTGTTTGCTATACATTCTGTAATAAATTTATCTGTTTTTTGAATATATATCTTGTGATTTAAAAAATGCAGAGTGCTGGGCGTCTTATGCGGGCTCTTTTCGAGATTGTTTTGAGAAGAGGATGGGCCCAGCTTAGTGAGAAGGCATTGAACATGTGCAAAATGGTTACCAAGCGGATGTGGAGTGTGCAGACACCCCTTCGCCAATTCAATGGGATTCCTAACGAGATTTTGATGAAGTTGGAGAAGAAAGATTTGCCTTTTGAAAGGTATTATGATCTCTCTTCAGGTGAGCTAGGAGAACTCATTCGATTTCCAAAAATGGGGAAAACATTGCACAAGTTTGTTCACCAGTTTCCAAAACTTGTCCTGGCGGCTCATGTTCAGCCGATTACTCGCACTGTTTTAAGGGTCGAGCTAACGATCACGCCCGACTTCCAGTGGGAGGACAAAGTCCATGGATATGTAGAGCCATTTTGGGTTTTTGTGGAGGATAATGACGGGGAACATATCCTTCACCATGAATATTTCTTGCTGAAGAAACAATATATTGAGGAGGACCACACTTTGAGTTTCACGGTCCCAATTTACGAACCGCTGCCTCCTCAGTACTTCATCCGTGTGGTGTCTGATAAATGGTTAGGGTCCCAGTCTGTCTTGCCTGTTTCTTTCCGGCATCTTATCTTACCAGAAAAATACCCTCCGCCAACCGAGTTACTGGACTTGCAGCCACTTCCCGTAACTGCTTTACGGAACCCGTCTTATGAATCACTTTACCAAGAATTTAAGCACTTCAACCCTGTGCAGACTCAGGTTTTTACGGTATTATACAATACAGATGACAACGTGTTGGTTGCCGCACCAACCGGGAGTGGGAAGACTATATGTGCCGAATTTGGAATATTGAGGAACCATCAGAAAATTCCGGATAGCATTATGCGAGCCGTGTATATTGCTCCTGTTGAAGCTCTTGCTAAAGAACGTTATACTGATTGGAAGAGAAAATTTGGCGAGGGTCTTGGGATAAGAGTGGTTGAGTTAACTGGGGAAACGACAACTGACATGAAGCTTCTAGAAAAAGGGCAAATAATTATCAGCACTCCCGAAAAATGGGATGCTTTATCGCGTCGTTGGAAGCAGAGGAAGCACATTCAACAAGTGAGTCTTTTTATTGTTGATGAGCTTCATTTGATTGGTGGTCAAGGCGGTCCGATCTTGGAGGTGATAGTTTCAAGGATGAGATATATTGCAAGTCAAGGTGAGAACAAGATACGAATAGTGGCTTTGTCCACTTCCCTTGCAAATGCCAAGGATCTGGGTGAATGGATTGGGGCTACCTCTCATGGGCTTTTCAATTTTCCACCTGTTGTAAGGCCCGTGCCCTTGGAAATACACATTCAAGGTATTGACATTGCTAACTTTGAAGCCAGGATGCAAGCAATGTCTAAGCCAACATACACTGCAATCGTCCAACATGCCAAAAATGGAAAGCCCGCCATCGTGTTTGTTCCCACAAGAAAACATGCCCGTCTCACTGCCGTTGATCTGATGACATACTCTAGTGTCGAGAGTGCGGAGAATCCCATGTTCATTTTACGGTCCATGAAAGAGCTGGAGCCTTTTGTGGCCAAAATTTCGGAACCTATGTTAAGGGAGACATTGCAGTATGGAGTGGGTTATTTGCACGAAGGCTTGAGTCCCACGGATCAGGATATACTGAGGACACTTTTCGAAACCGGTGCAATCCAAGTTTGTGTGATGTGCAGTTCAATGTGCTGGGGAGCATCGTTGCGGGCCCACTTGGTAATCATAATGGGGACACAGTATTTTGATGGTAGGGAAAATGCCCACACCGATTACCCAGTAACTGATCTTTTGCAGATGATGGGTCAGGCCAGTCGGCCTCTTGTGGATAATTCCAGTAAGTGTGTTATTTTTTGCCATGCCCCACGTAAGGAATACTACAAGAAGTTCTTACATGAAGCATTCCCGGTTGAGAGCCATTTCCACCACTTTTTGCATGATAATTTGAATTCGGAGGTTGTGGTTCAAGTTATAGCAAATAAACAAGATGCAGTTGATTATCTGACGTGGACGTTTATGTACCGGAGGCTCACTCAGAATCCGAACTACTACAATCTTCAGGGCGTTAGTCAAAGGCATCTCTCTGACCACCTCTCGGAGCTTGTGGAGAACACGCTTAGCGATTTGGAAACGAGTAAATGTGTCGCTATGGAGGATGATTTTAATCTCTCCCCGTTGAATCTTGGCCTGATAGCATCGTATTATTATATCAGTTACACGACGGTGGAGCGTTTTAGTTCCTCGATAACCGTCAAGACAAAGTTGAAGGGCCTTTTGGAGATTTTGGCGTCAGCTTCGGAGTATGAGCACCTTCCGATACGACCGGGGGAGGAAGATTTGATTCGGAGGTTGATAAATCACCAGAGATTCTCGTTTGAGAATCCTAAATACATGGACCCGCACGTTAAGGCAAATGCCCTGCTTCAGGCCCACTTTTCGAGGCAAATGGTGAGTGGAAACTTGGCTCTGGACCAGAAAGAGGTGCTTCTATCTGCCATTAGGCTTCTTCAGGCAATGGTTGATGTTATCTCCAGCAACGGATGGCTTAATTTGGCACTGCTCGCCATGGAAGTGGTCCAGATGGTGATGCAGGGCATGTGGGAGCGGGACGCGATGCTTCTACAGCTCCCACACTTCACCAAGGATTTGGCCAAGAGGTGCCAGGAGAATCCCGAGAAAAGCGTGGAGACGGTATTTGATTTGGTGGAGTTGGAGGACGACGAGAGGCGAGACCTCTTGCAAATGTCGGATTCACAGTTGATGGATATTGCGAGATTCTGCAATCGTTTCCCGAACATTGACTTGACCTACGATATTCTCGACGCTGATGACATTAGGGCTGGGGAAGATGTCTATGTGCAAGTAAGTCTCGAACGTGATCTTGAGGGAAGGGGGGAAGTGGGGCCGGTCGATGCCCCCAGGTATCCGAAAGCCAAAGAAGAAGGGTGGTGGATCGTGATTGGTGATACTAAGAGCAATCAGTTACTTGGGATCAAGAGGGTGAGCCTGCAGAGGAAGGCGAAGGTCAAAGTCAACTTTACGGCTCCTGCAGAGACTGGGAAGAAGAACTATATGCTTTATTTCATGTGCGATTCTTACCTAGGTTGTGACCAGGAGTATAGCTTTAGCATTGATGTGAAAGAGGCTCGTGCTCCTATGGATGACAGCGAATGAGATGACTGCTCTGCGAAGTGGATTTAATTTGCTTTCCAGTTGAAGGGGTTGTTCCTTTTATATTATGCTACTATTAGTATTCAGAAAAATGTAAGGTAGCTCTCGAACTAATGTGTGACTAGTTTTTTAATCAGATTCTGTAATGATCATGTGATGTTTTTGTAGATGGATTTGTACCATGTTATCGTGTTACAGGTATTTTATGAGAAAATCTTCATTTATTTTAGTTAATTTTTTTTTTTTTTCTTGCAAGTCCTTTGGTTGCTATTCAGCTAGGTTTGCAGTTCAGAGTTTTTTCTTTTTTTCTAAATTTAAAATCTTAAATGTGTCTTGCCGTGTAATAAATGTATGTTTTACAATTGCTTTGCTGTTGAACATCAAAAGGGTATGCTATGTTTTATTTATTGGTTGTAGCAACCAAGGTTAATAAGAGTTTTTAGAGCTCTTTTTGTGAAAATGTATGTTGTTTTGGTGTTTTTGAGAATTATGTAAGTTGCTTTTCAGAATTTTTGGCGTCTCATGACCAGATTTTAACAACTAAACAAAGTCTACTAACGATTACGGCGAGAATTTTAAATCATTTTATGCAGGTGAACATAGTTAATGGTGTGAAGTTCATAGCTTTGTCTGATCCGGGCATCCCTGCCTGCAGTCAGTCGGTCCTTCTCCATTGGACTTTGAGAGGGATCTTTTATATCCTTTAGTTCTTCCGAGTTTATTTTTATAAAATTATTAGAGATTCTTATAATACTTTGTATTTTGGAATTAGCAAATTTCGCATTACTTGTTGAAAGAAGTTGTTTCGAAGAATAAGATAGAGAAGTACTCTCCGTTTCCTTATCCCTTATGATATAGTATATCATAAGTCGGTTATTCATTTCAAGTTCATATCCGATTTTTGCACAATGGGATTATAATTTGTGAAAGAGTCTAAAGACCTTGAAGCCAGAGGATACAAATAGTGCAAGTGCCAATTTTAAACATACGTTATGTAACGTAATTTTGAGGCATAAACTGTGAGTTGTAAAACGAACGAAATTATTAGAGTTCGATTTGGACTCATTCGGTTAAAATTTCAATTAGAGTTCAACTTGAAATTTTAACTAGTAAACTATGAACACATTTAAAAGCTTGATTGATTACACGACTTTTTTAATATTATTTTTTTTTTTTTTTCAATTGATACTCGAAATAATTCACTCAAAAATTTCAATATGGGTAGTTAAACAATCATAAAACAAACTCCTAGGCTCAATAAGTTATATGAGTCAAATATGAGCTAGTCATCAACTTGATTAAGCTAGTTTGCATCTTATTATGCATACATTTCTTTTGAAATTTGAGGCCTGTTCTTGATACAAGTCAAAATGAGTAGGAGAACCATTTTATCTCCAAAGCAAAAACAGTAACAATCATCTCTCTATGTACTTTGCGGTAGGCAACACAAGTACTCTACCTGCTGACTGCTGGTTAGGAGGTCAATGCCTTATTCAAGTTCTTTCTGTTTGACCAATTAAGGGGCAAGTATCTAACTGTTATTCTTGCATTCATCTAAAATATCTTAATTCATCAATTAAAACATAATATTCCTCGATTAGCACTCACATTAGTTAGTTTTATTACTTTTTCATGTACATTTTTATATGTAGAGTGTCTAAAGCGGTTCAATGGAATAAAAATTATTATAGTACCATGTGAGTTTCTGTCTGACATCATTTGTTTAATGTGAAATTGAAGTCATCCACCTCGTGAAATCAAATTAGGACTGCTTGTGTACAATTTGATTCAAGGTTTGTTGGCACATCATGATATAAAATTTGTATACTGATAATAAGGTTGTAAGTTAGCTCAAGTGCCCTGCTTAACCATTAGGTCAAATGATCAAATTTCCTTAGACGCAATTGTATATCCTCTCCTCTTCATCCTCTATTTTTTTCTTGAAATTTTTCAACAAATATGTACTTTAATTTTGCCATATCCATGTAACTCAAATATGTACATGAAGTTGATTTATCATCGTCACTTTATCATGAAAGGAGTTGAAGGTAAATAAGAAAAAAACCAAATTCCTTGCGCAAATTTATGTGAAACATATGATCTACTCAACTTTAAGTATTGGAATTTATTTAAATTATTAGTTCTATCATATGGTAGAAACAACATAGAGATAGTTTCACATAATCTCTTTATAGGTACAAAACTGAGAATATACAAAAATAAATAAATAAATAAAGCCACACCAAATCATCTCAGTGCCTGAACTTATTTATAACTTGTAGTGTATGCTAGAGTTGCTTTATCTGCAACAACGAAGTTTGCAAAAATGGATGCTTTAACTTCAATAAAATGGAAGAAAATGTTGCTTTTTTTTGTAGACATGAGAAACTGAGAGACATAAAGAAATTCATACTTTGTTATATGAATTTATGACAATATTCCATGGGCATATACGTAATTTGATCTTAATAAAAATACTAGAAAGGATATCCAAATTTGCAAGTATATGATAGAAAATGTCATACTGTCTCCGTCCCATAAATAATGTTATTTATGAGTTTATTATATTTTAAGGGCAGAAATTGATTATGAAAATGTCATATTGAGCCATTTTTTTTGAAATTAATGTTATTTTGAAAGAAAAATGGAGTAATAACAGTGTACAACTAAAAAATATGAGTAATAAAATCAGAAATACATAATATTATCTTAGAATTACTATTGTAATAAACTAAGGAAATTTCTTTTTGAATATTAATTTAAAGAGAAATAGTGTGATAATGATATGATAACTCACTGTAGGAACGGCCGTAAGAACACAACTGCTTAGCACCTGCAATTGTACCTTCTGCACACTATGAAAACACAAATGTGTATAAGAATCAAACATTTGAATGCTCCGCTCCACAAAATAAATTCTATTTGTAAACTATAAAATGTTTAAAGGTATACTTTTTATCCCATTTTTAACTTTAAATAATAATAACAATAATTCATTAATTAGTGGTGGTTGACCACCTTTGATAATATTATACCTTTGGTTGAATCTGTACGAAATGTGAAAGACTACTCGTGTGCACCTTTTTCCTTTGGAATTATCAAAGATATTTTGTACATCGTAGTTAACGATCAACAATTCCGTTTATCTTTAGTGAACGTCTGTCAAAAATAATAACGAATGTCGATTGTTCATTTTCTTGTTTTACCCACTAAATCAATATGTTAGACCGTTGATATGGGTTGGTTGGTTGGTTGGCAATCGGTTGACAACCTCTAGCCATAGAGATGTACCCTCTCTCTCTCTCTCTCTCTCTCTCTCTCTCTCTTTATATATATATATATATATCATTGTTGTCGTACAAAAAGAAGACTACAATATCAGAACTGTAATCGACCATTTATTATTTTCTGATTACTTCACATTCAGATGAATTACCTCAATAGACTTCTGATCCGCGTGCCCCATTTCTATTTTCCTTTGATTAAGCTATGCTAATCTTTCGAACAAGGGAGGGAAAGGACTCTTACCTGGTAGAGAAAGAGACATGTTCCTGGTCCTATTTCTACGTTTTTGGTCTTTGAATTGAATGTGTCAAAACAATGGAACTGAATATATAACAATATTATATACATATATACCATTTATCAAAAACCTGTTACATTATTTATATCAACTTTTGAACATCGACAGTTTGAAAATTGTTTATTACAAACAAGAGGAGTTAACAAACAACTAGAGACATAATTTAAGCTTTGCATTTGTCTAATGTGTATTTTTCAAAAATTATCTCCTTCGGCTGTACAATAAAAATGAGCAAACATGACCCAAGTCAAGCTTGAAAAAGTAAAGGGATACTCCTCGGCTATAATAAATTGAGAGCTGTATCACTGGACCAAAGGTCCATTGTAAAGATTTGCCTGATTGATGACTAATTTTGTGCCACTAAATCAATGAAATTGATGACCAAATAAGCAGGGGCCTAGGAGATGCAGTTAGTAACTAGTTTCACCTAAGCAGAGCCCTAGGCGCATAAACTAAATTCAGGCGGTAAAGGACCACCTTAGGGCCTAAAGAAGCTACAAGGATTTTGAACAGAAACTATCAAAATGAATACTTTTTAGAAGAAAAAAAGAATGTGAATTACCACAACCTCAAAGCCATCCTTGCAATCCAAAGTTAGAAGATACAAATCAAATTTCCTTCCCAGTAAGTAGAATGTAAAATACCATTCTACCAATAGAAACACATATACCCAAAGTTGATTAAATCCCAATTTAAATCAACATAACCTCTTTTACATAAAGAAAATGCCCCATATCAAAATTCAAAAAATTAAAAAAAAAAAATGAGGGGGATACAATGAGAAAGCACTGGATACAAGAGATCACATCTCACTCTTTCCAAGTAGCAATGCACCCTCTGGTCTCCATGAATTAAACACTGCAACAATTCCATATGGATGTGAATGTAGGATCTCCTTAGGGTATTTGAACAAATAATACTCACTCTGTCCTGAAAAGAATGACTGAAACCTCATCATTTTGTCGCAGTCATCCTTTTCCAGGCAGACCAAGTACAAAGAAACAAAGAAAGGAGGTGAAAAGAAAGCAAATACTTACCACTGGAGTTAGATACCCTGCTCGATGAGATAATCACCCAACCTTTCAACAATCATGTTGCACTGTCCTGGGGTCATAGGCTCCTTGTATATACCAATTAGCAAAGCTGCAGTGGTCTTTTTGACAGTAACACCCCCAGAGCCCTGAGTCACATGTAAAGCCAAGATGAAAACCGAAAAGAAATCAGGATCAAATCATGATTCGACACGGTGAAAAATACTTACTTTTGCCCTGAAATTAGTCACATGTAAAGCCAAAATGAACACGGCAAAGAAAATCAGGATCAAATCATGATTCAAAATGGTGAAATATATTTTTACTTTTGACCATACAAAGTTATAGTGTAACACTTTTGCAAGAAAAATGTATAAACTAGAGTGGACTCCTCTTCACAGCCAAAATGTTCATTAGTATATTATAGTGCAAAGTTAACTATTTGACTATTACTTGTCGTTTCAAAGTAGATTAAGTTAAGGTTGATGGACTGATTCCAAAAGCACTAAATCTACTCATCAGAAATAACATGTTCAAACTGGAACTTATATATATTACAATTGTATTAATTCAGTGCCATAATGAAAATATGTTGCTTAAATGAACAAAGTCCAAACTGTCTCACTTAAAGGAGATGATCAAACTCTACGTTTCATCTAAACAGATAAATTGAGCAAGCAAGCATTAAGATCAATTTTACAGTTGGCATTGCTATAATGCCAGACACAACATAATGGCGACATAAATTTTGTAATATCCTTAGTCCTCGTGATGTAAGTAACTGTACTTTCTTGAGCTGACTGTAATTCATAGATATGCTAGAATGACCATGATTTGTTTAATGTAACTCAGTCAAGATTTCAATCTACCAATCCATGGTGCTTATGCAAGAAAGGAAGTCATCAAACAAACAAAATCCATACAACCCATACCTTCTTTCCTCGTATAACAGCACCCGGTTCACCTTGAATAACCATATACTTAGTGCCACCAAGGTATAAGCCGGTAGGGGCAAGTGATCCAGGTTCATCAAAGTCGGTCATAATTGCTGTTATTTCTTCAGGTTTAAACTGCAATACCATTTACATATAGGATGAAAATACATATTAAGCCCAATAATTTTTTTAAAAATAAAGTTTTAAAGAGTTGTACTTTCTTTAAACATGAAATTACACGTGCATAACAGATGGATGCTTTTTATAAAATATTATTCCATTTTCTACCTGAAACTTAAATCCATCCGTTCCACACTTTGGAGGAGCAGCGAAACTTGATTGCATTCATATATTATGCCTAATCTCTCTATACATTTGTATCATATCCACTATATTTAAAACCAAAAAATGATTGAATAACAAGCACCTAATCAATACAATATAAACCGTAAATGTGAAAGCCCGGAGCTTCAAGTGTTGTAGTATGAGCACAAGATGATGCATTTTGCTCTGCCAATATCATACCCCAATTTAAAAGCAAAAGCCTGGCAACCCAACAGACACTCACAACTTGATTCAACTAAATCACAAAAAGCAAATTAAGAACAAAAAGACAAACCGCTTCACATCAGACCAATTTCAGCAATCACAGTAATACATAACAGATCGAATTTAACCAATCTAATAAAAAAAAAAAAAAGAGAGAGAAAACTGTTGGACCTGAGGGAAGGAACCGGACTGGGCCCAAACGGCGCCGTCGTGGCCGAGAATTGCGGCAGAAGTAAGCTGATTGCCTTCTTCGGTTTGGCACATCAAGTGATCATCAACGTAAGTCTGCCACGACATCTTCGCGGTTTCGGATGTTTTCTCGCTTTGGGAATCTGTGTGTGTTTTTTGTGTGAAAGACGCTTCTGGAGTTATGAATAGGAGGAGTAGCGTAGAAATTAGGCGTACTGCAAATGGAAAGAGTAAGAAAAGATTCTCCGTCTGTGTGGACAGCGCGTCTGACTTCGGGTTGATGATTGGTAAAAGACAGTGCTCCTCCACTCCTTGCAAGACCATGTTTGGATGTCAATTTAATTTCTTGTCATTTACTTTTTTTTTTTTTTTCCCTTTCGAAGAGGGTTTTACCGAACTTATAAATATATTATTAATTATAATTTTTATATAGATTAATTACCGAATTTTCATGTTTCTCATATTTCAAGTTTGCTATCGAAAACTCTAATTCTATCTAAGGTATAATGCAAATAAGGTATTGACAATCGCTAAATATCAACGGTCAATAAAAATGAGTCACCACTTTAAACAAGTACTCGTCTACTAGCATGTCCAAGCTGCAATGGTGCTGAATCATTTACACATTCAGGGTGTCATTCTGCTTTTGATCAACAGATGAGTGATGAATGATGAATGAAACATCATTTAAATGATAATAGAATAGCCAGAGTTTCCTACCCGATATTGAAAAGGTTGGATTTTTAACACGAAAAAATTCAATTGATTTTTTGCTATTTATTTAATGTGTTTATGTGTTAAAATTAAGAAATGAGTAATTTGGAATTTGATCATGATAATAGAGATCTTTGAGAATGATTTTGTTATTTATTTTCATCTAATGTTCCATAAAAGAAAGTATTTGCACATTTTTTTAAAAAAATATATAATATTTATATTGTGGGTATATTTGTTAATTAAATGTTCTCATTACTTCTTAAGATAAAAGTTTTACATTAATGATTCAATTTGTATATTTAAGATATCTCTTCACTTATCACCAATTAGTTATAAGTTGAAAGTTTTAATATGTTATGAGACCTACTCAATTATTAACACGAGAAACACACCACGTGCCGGGAAATTTGTGAGAGTGTATCATCTGATTATTGATTCCGGATCTGGGCTAGATAGGTTAATTATTGGAAAATTGCATTGACGTGATGAATTTTACAATATCTCAAGTGCACAGTGTCTATTGAAGACTCCGACAAGTGCATGTCATTCCCATATAAACCAAATTAATTTTTATTTATTCTTAGTATTATATCATGCAAACTAGTAATGAAGACTGAAAAAAGATTGATTAACAAAACTAAATAAAAATAATTTAATAATTAAGCTTAAAAAATGAACAATCTAGGATTCGTAGTTCACTAAACAAGCATCATATTGTAATTTCTCTTTGAATTTGGTTTGCCTTCCCTTTAAAGTAATAATTTTTATATCAATATGAACAAACATGAAAGATTTAATGTATGACGAAAATCTGACAAGCATAAAATACGAAAGGTTAAACCCAACAATACTTTATGAAAGCCTCTATATTAATACTATAAAAATGAAATAAAAGTTAAACACAAAGGTGCTCCAACATTAAACATGAAGGAGAAATCATAATTAAAGGAACAATATTTGTAATAATGTTGCATATTTTCATAATCAGTTTCGAACACTAAACCAACTATTAAATATATCATAAATAAAATTAAAACTAAAAGTTTGCTATATCATCTTAGTCGGAACTTCCGACTCTTTTATAATAACATATTATAATTATCATAAACTTTTAAAATTTTTTTATTAAATAAGTCTATGAAAGTTATTTAGAGGTCAAAATATTTAGTATTTTTGTTAAAACTATTAATTGGATAACTCTAAATTGAAAATGTACGCAAGGAACTGCCTGAAATAAAGGAATAACACTAGATACTCTAGTGATAACTTTATACTAACTAGGCAGCCTTACGCGCTCTGCGCGTCAGTTTTAGTGCAAATTTTATACAATTTTAGTACTTATGTAATTATATTAATAAAATTAAAGAATTTATATTAACTTAAATTTTAAATAATTATAATTTTAATAATAATCATATATTTTAATATAGACATGCTATAATTATAGATTTTTCAACGGAGATCCGTATAATATAGTATCAAAAAATGTCTTTATAAGTACTCAGCTACTCAACTTTTGAAAATAATATTATCTTAGAAATTTTTGAAATTGATTTAAAAAAAATTTAAAATTTAAAATTTAAAATTTAAATTTGATATTGATATAATATATATAAATTTCTAATTATATATATATATATATATATATATATATATAATTTTTTGTTATATTTAGTAGCACTAAATATAACAAAAATTTTACTGTATACTCATTTGTTTCAAAAAACCAATTGGTAAAATTTTAAAAGACTTATTTGAAGTAAAGTTGGGAAATATAAAATATCTTTATCTTATTTCATCATTATATAGACAATACTTCATTCTTTTTTCAAATTAGAGAAAGTACATAAAATAGTACAAAATAATGTGAAAATGATGCCCTTTTTACTCTTGTATAGATAAAATAGATAATAATATTGAAAAAATTGATTGAAATAAATTGTAACATTAAGGATAACCTATAAATTGTACTTGAATTATGGGAAAAAAATAATAGTTAATTGTAAAATTAAGGATGAGCTGTAAAAGTATACTTGGAGGATAGGCAAAAATAATGATTACTATAGTTGTAATTCAATGAAAATAAGGTGGACAAAATGGACAATAGACCCAGCTTCAAGTTGTTTTGGCTATTTTTAAAATTAACAAATCTCATTATATTTAGATTTACTTATGACTGTAATAAAATTTATAATACCAAGTTTTACTATTTTTAAAATCTAAAAAAATATATATTTGCAATGATTGATTTGAAAAATATTCAATATGACAAAAAAATGTCAAAAAAAGATATTTAGTCTGAAACAAGGGGAGTATAATAATTATTTATTAATATGTTAGTTCAATTATAATTATAATTTAAAGTGTTGTATTGTTTAGTATTTTGAATATTTTTATAAAAATAATTTATGTTACAAAAAAAGCTCTCATTTATATGACAGAAGGACTACTACTGCAATACTTATTAGTGACGAAAGTTGACAACAAAAAAAAAGGAGGAGAAATTGGCTTTCTAATAGCATGAAAATACTCATTAGTTGAACAAAAAAAAAACTGAAGATGATAAATGAAATGCAAGAATAAAGACACTCTAGACTTTTCGCTCGAGGACAGATAACACCTTAGACTTTAAATTTTTTTATTATGTTACCTGTATTTTCAAAAAAAAATATCATTTTACACATTTGATCAAAATTTTCAGTCACAATGTGTCATTTTGCACCCCATACTTTTTGAGACGGGAGTATTATATGTCCTAATGCAAAAAGTTTGGGCTACAAAATAACTGAAAAATTTGATCAAATGTGCAAAATAATACATTTTAAAAAATATAAATAGCGAAATAAAAATTTTTAAAATATGAAATGCTATTTATTCTCAAACAAAAAATTTGAAGTGCAAAATATAATTTAGTCCAAGAATAAAAGGAGGTTGGACATACCAATTTCCTGAATTATAGGTAATAAAGTAATTCACGTAACATAAGAATAAGACAAAATCTTCTTCAAATGGCTTGCAACAGCTTGTTTCCATAAATTCGAGTGACAAAATAATCATTAAATACAACAAAACTGTAATAGTGAGATGGAAAAAGGAATCTACCGACGAAAGAGAAAGAAATAATTTTTTTTAATTAAGAACAAGAAGAATTGACAACTAAGTTGATTTTTTTTTTTTTTTGTTTTTCTCTTAGTGTATAGTATTTTATTTGAGATTTAATTAATTTAAAATTAAATTTTTATCGAATTTATAAAAAAAAACTTTCTTAACATCACATTTTTATTGTACACAAAATTCAAATTCAAAATCTTATACATGAGAGTCCGAGTTATTTCTGTTCGGCTACCGTCGAATCTCCCAAGGCATATATAGGTTTATTTCCATAGCCGTCTTCTAACTAGGTTTGGACTTGGGCCTTGACTTGAATCTCAATTGGGCTTTATTTTTCTTATAATTTGGACTTTTGTATTTTTTAAATGTTGTCTTCAAATCATGCCGGGTTCACAAGGAAATCACATTATAATACAATAGGTCTTTTATACCTACAAAGTAGAATTAACTAATTAAATTAATAATAATATTAAAAATATATAATGTAAAAATAATAAATGTATTAAATATGAGTTAATAATATATTACATACTTAGCTCGTGATTGACTTATTTATATAATCAACTATCCAATTGACAAAAAATAAAAATTTTACATTATAAAGTTTTAAAACATATAATTCAATTCATATAGACATCTCCAATTATTATTAATTTGACTTAAAAGCTAGGATTTTTTGTATATTTATAATCATTCCAAATAGTTGGCCGTCTTATAAACTTATAAAATATAAATTAAACTCACACACTCACATGTCTACTATTTAAACTATTTTGTCATTTTCAAGGCATACACTCGTTAAATTCTCTTGACATTTTAAAAATATTCATTGACATTATTAGAACTCGAACCCTAGACTTCAATTCTCATTTTTTTTTTTGTATATCACATCAGGTCTCATTACATCTAACACAAAAACATAAAATATCAGTCCTAATTAACCCGGACTAAAATCTCCCCAACTCGAATAATGCTAACAGTAGTACAACTCTCCTAGTTAACTCGGATAAAATCTCCATTATAACTCTCCTAGTAAAAACCCATTTCTTAACATGCTTTCCTATTTTTTAAGCACATAAATTCGGTTATTAAAATACTTACTATATTATTTTTAATTTTTTTAGCGTTTCTTGTTAAATACTGTCATGAGTATGTGTAATGATTTAATTAATTAATTAAATTTTACTTTTGTGAGTTGCATAGAACAGTAAACGCAATTTAAGAGACTACAAACATTAATAAGTTTTTTGTCGTAGCAGTTTTCATGTGTTTGCTAGTGTTTTTTGACTTTTCGCACGTGTTTCTTTTGCTCTTCTGTCACAGCAGTTTTTGACCATCAGAGAACAATCCTCGCTATGTTTTATAAAAATATTCAACTTTTTTCTTTTCTAGATGTCCATACAAACATGAACATTTCTTGATTTTTAGAAAGACAATATCAATTCTATTATTTAAATTATTTTAACCACTATTGGGTTTCGAATCAAAAATTGATGCGAAATTTAAAAATAATTTATCCGATTTTCAGGAACCATGCATATATTGAAACCGAAATACAAGTTCGATTATAGCTGAATGAACTTCGATGGGGATGAGAAGAACAGTTGTTTCTGGATCAGTGTGTCAATCGTCACGCCTCTACTGGTATCCACACAAACGAACTAAGCCTGAGCCCTCTACTGGTATCCACACGCACGAATTGAGTCTGAGCTTTGTGAGTGCTAGCGCAGTTCTTCGGTTTCTTTTTCTCTAAATCTCTCAACCTCGCGGTGATTAGAATTATGACGAAATAAGAATATCAATCTCTATTTATAGTCCACCCATTTTAATTAGAGGTATAAGAGAGAACAAGGAAACCTTAGTTATCAGACCTAATACATTATAAACTCAGTTGGCTTAGTGTGCGGTCATGTAGGTTCACCTAACATTATCAGTAGGCCCAAAACTCTTTTTTGGCCCACAAGTTATAAGCGGCGTCTAGCAAGACATTATAACTACCTAAGTTAGGTGAACGTCGGTTATTTCGACACAACTTTATCCACAACTAATAATAAAGTACGATTTATGATTGGACCAAATGACATACCACTAACAAGCACCTCATTAATAAATATATGATTCCATATTTATTATACTTCATATTTGTTTTTATTTTTCTGTTTGTATATTTTCGAAGGCAATTTAAAAAATTGACTATGAAAACTAATTTACTATCACAGTCTATTTAATTTTTTTTATAACCCTAATATATTTAACATTACATATGTGTGTGTGTGTGTGTGTATTTATTTAACATTACATAGTTTTATCACGTTAAGGGAGCGAGGAGGTTGATTTTATTTTATTTTATTTTTGAGTGAGTGGTGGTAATTTTATCACCATATTTATAAAAATATTAATCTTAAATTAATTAGAATTCGAATACCATATTAACCATAATAATTCCATAATACTAATAGATTAAAAAATCTCTACTAATAAGGAGAATAAGACTTAGTAAATCCGTAATCACGTGTATATTGTATTTTATAATACTATTTTTTTCTACGCTATAAATGTAGTTGTACTTTAGTTGAAATTTATACAACATTTTACATACTTTATTCTTTAAAATGCTACAATTCTATAAATATATAGACAAAATTTAGCCCTTTCTGTAATTCTAAGACCATTAAATCTCACAACTTTTGTAATTTTTTGTGCCAATTTATACAATTTTCAAAACTTATGAAACACAAATACAAAAAAAATATACATATGTACTCCCTCAATTCCAAAATAATAGTCTTTCTAGAAGGAGAAATTTGTTTCAAAATAATTATCATTTGTAGTTTTTAAGAGAGTATAATAGATTTTTTTTCTATATTACCCCTAATCTCTCTCGTTTTTCCAAGAAATTTTAATTATTTAATTTCTTTATTTCTCTTACTCACAATTTTGAATAAGGGATAAAATTAGAATTGAACTCTAATATATGTTGCTGGTCTTAATCTATGTGCATCAAATTAAAATGACTATTAGTATGAAACAAATGAAGTATTTGATAAACTAAATGTTTGTTAAAAAAATTTTGAGGTTACAACTTTTATTGTAGTAAAACTCAACATAAAACTTTTACTGTAATAAGATTAAAGTTACAACAATTTATACATGAATATATATAAAAATATATATATATTAAAAAAATTATTATAAACAATATATTAAAAAAAAATTACATCGAGTCTTAACAACACATACTGGACGTTTAAATTAGTACTAACAAGAATGAGCTTCTCCTTATGAGGTCCACGTAGGATATTCAACTTTCTAGCACGATGTAATTCAATTTCCCTTACTTATCAGTTTTTTTTTTTTTTTTTTTTTTTTTTTTTTTTTTTTTATTATTATTATTATTATTATTATTATTATTATTATTATGTGTTTTCATAATTACTATTATATTTATTTATTTACTAAGAAAATATCATGCACTTCGCATGTCGTATTTATAATAATTTTTTTTATTCAAAATTTTAAAATTATGTTTAATAAAAAAAATATAAAAATATATTTTAATAATTTATGACCAATGTTTTGTGTAATATTATTAAAAAAAAAAAATACACGTGGCAATCAGGGAGGGTTGCATCCTAGCATCCTCTAAAAAAATATATAAAAGACCTTTAAGTCTATTATGTTATTTATTTATTATCAATGATATTAATTAAATTTAAATAAATATATGTTTATGATAAGAAGTTAATAATTATTATAAATCATATCCAATTATATCATATCTCAATAGAAAAAAAAAATAACTTTATCTAAATTAAGATCTAATAGGAATATATTATTATTTTTAAATTTAGTTTTAGTAATTTTTTTTTAAAGAGTAAGTAAAAAAGAGACTCATTTTGTGAGAATAAAATAAATTGGGAAGCAAAAGAGTAAAAAGAAAAAATATTATTATTATTATTATTATTAGGTGCAGAGTGAAGTAGTTCTTATGAAACGTTAAAAAAACAAACACATACAATATAAAATAATCTATATTTTAAAACGGATTAAATATAAGTAATACGATAGAATATAAATTATTACTTTTATGTGTATATTAGGTGTAGAGTATAGTAATATTTTATCTATTTTAAAATTGAAAATACATATAAGTTTTAAGTAAGTAAATTTGTGAAAAAATAAAATTTAACAATAATAATTGTTGAAGAATGTTGAGAAAAAAAAGACACTAAAAAATAAAAGAGTTATGAATTGTGTCCACTATCCACATATATTTATTCCAAATTATAAATTCATATTTAAAATAAATTTATTTTATTTTAGTTGATGTCAAATTCAATATTGTAAATTACATATAAAATACAATTACGTTAAAATTTTAAAAATTTTACAAACTTATATTATAATTTAAATTTTAAAATTTTAATTAAATTTCTTGAAATTAAAAAAAGGTAAAAGGAAAAAAAAAAAAAAAAGAGGCAAAATCAAAAGGACACGTGGAAGCTACATATAAAATACAATTACGTTAAAATTTTAAAAATTATCTGTATTATAATTTAAATTTTAAAATTTTAATTAAATTTCTTAAAATAATAAAAAAAAAGCAAATGTAGTAAAAAAGACAAAATGAGAAGGACACGTGGAGGTTACGTATAAAATACAATTATATTAAAATTTTAAAAATTTATATTATAATTTTAAATTTTAAATTTTAAATAAAAATTTTAAAATTATAAAAAAAAATATAAAAAAAACAAAATAAATAAGAATAACACGTGGTGGCCGGAAAGGCCGCGTCCTAAACATCTTTTTTTTCTCTTTCATAGAAGAGGTATAGATTGAAGCAAGTCGTTATTTTGTTTTAAAATTATTAGAAGGAAATTTCAGACAAATGACAGGTATATAGCGGGGAATCCTTGTCAACATCAGCTTGTCTGTATCCTAACTTTATTTGGTTGGAGGTCGGGAATCTGGTCGAGGTCATGGAAATTATAGACGAAGAAACTGTAAAACCTAATGAATTAACAAAAACATTATTTAAAAGAAAAAAAAATGTGAAAAGGTGGACATCCTAAAATTGTATAATAAGCATATATTAATTAATAATCTAATCAAAGTCAATTATTAATACTAGTTTAAATATATTAATAAAATAAAATTAAATACTAGGAGTCCAGTATACTTGCAAAATAAATGATGCGCATGGTACTTGCTGACGATTTTGAAAATATTGGATTAAGTAATTTATTGAAATATAAGTAATTGATAGTTGACCATATATCACAACTAATTACTCCATCCGTCCTATTTATGTTATAATATTTATTTTTTTTTGGAAGTTTTACGTTATTGTAACATATTTAATTTAAAATTTTTAATAATATTAGTTGTCTAAATTACTCTTACTTTATCAAATATAACCCACCACTTCAATCATTATTATCATATTTTAAATTACTATATCAATACTATGTCCCACCGCTTTAACTACTATTTCATTATTCTCTTATTTGAATAATAATATCAATTAATATTTTTCTATTTAAAATTATAATATCAAATATATTTTTTAAACTCCACACAAAGTCAAACCGTTGCAAATTAATTGGGACGAAGGGAATATATTATTTTAAAATAAAAATAATTGATAATTAATATATCATAACTTAATTGAATTCGAACTTAGATAAATTTTGCTCGGCCGTTTAATGCTCTTAAATTAAATTATTTATTATAAATATGTAAAAATTTATTAATAATATCAGAAAAATGAAATTTAGACCATTAGAGTTGAATTAGGGACAGTAGTGTGCGGAACAATCAACGGAGCTGAAACATTGACGATCTGTCAATAGGGGTTGTTCTAGAAATAACTAATAGGGGAAAAAGGAGGTGAAAACCGCGAAACCCGTGAAACGAGGACAGAAAGGTAAGAGAAGAACCAGGCTAAAAGTCGCGCCACCTGTTTCATTCACAAACAATTAGTTTAATCAGCCCTGGAAATTGGGCACTTTTTGAAACCAAAACCTCCATCAATTATTTTACTGTATTTGTTATCTATATGTACTCCAATTTACACGCTCATCATTCATCACTCTCTGTATATCTAATTATCTACTCGTACTTGCAAATAATATACGTACATGATAAACTTTATTACTGTCACACGGTGTTCAATGATTCCGAATTTTTAATTTCGATTTACAGAAAAGTGAGGGAGGAGAGAGAAAGACAAGAGGAATAATGGGAACGGAGGAGAGGAATACCCAGATGATGAAGGTGGAAAAAGGTGAATATGGATATGTGCTTGAAGATGTTCCTCACTTGACTGATTATATTGATGATCTCCCTGTAAGAACTCCTCTTTCTTACACACACACACACACACACACACACGCGAGCGTGTGTGTGTTTGTGGATGTCTGCTTGTATCTTTGGTGAATTATGTAATGTTTTTTTTTTGATAAGTAGATCACTACTGTAATGGGCTTGATTTTGATTGAATGATTATATGATTGGAGGAAGCTGATCTGGGTGCGGTTGATTTGGTTATCTGATAATTAAAGTTTGTATCTTGCTTGGACGTTCTTAACAATCTAGCCGTCTTTGTGCGTCAGGGGTATAGAACATCATGTTTTATTATTTATTTATCTGAATTGCTTGATGCACTGTAATCTAAATGGAAATGGTATTCTTAGAAACCCGTTATTTTGTTTTTGAATGGTCCGATGTGCAATTGAATTAATGTTCAGTGATGTGTAGTTTAAAATGTTAACTAAGTTGGAAAATTGCTTAAATCGTCATCAGATAACTCCTTGTTCCTGTCTGTTTCTCACACAGTTAGAAGAGAAAAGGTTATTATTATGTTGTAAAATAGGCTTGATGCTTCTCACGTTACCTTGTTATTTTTGGTACACAATAAATGAATATATTATTTTTTTCTGGGTTTTCTGTTACATAACTTGTTGATTCTATATTTGTCGTATGATCTATATCAGTTTCTTTTATTATGGGCAGACTTATCCCAATCCGTTGCGATCCAACCCTGCATATTCAGTTGTAAAGTGAGTGAAATTTCCTTTTTCCATCTGAATAATCATGATTTGCTTAGATTCTTATTTAAGATTCCCGTGATCTATTGATTTCAGGCAGTACTTTGTTGACGTTGATGATACTGTACCCCAAAAGGTTAATTTTTCCTTACATTGCTGTGTTTAACAAATATATTTTATATGTCAGAAGGTTTAATGTCTCTCTCTGGGTGCACGTGCGCTCATGTATGTTTCAGTTACAATTTCAATTTCATTGCAATGCTATCGTGTTTAGGCTAGCAAATTCCACGGTGTTTCCAAATTCATATAGATATAGTAACAGTTGTGCATATTTTTTTGGCTGTTTACAATATAGGTTGTTGTTCACAAGGATAGTCCAAGGGGAACACATTTTCGGCGTGCTGGACCCCGCCAAAAGGTATGTCACTTTCTCCTCATAAGAATCCTACCAGAATTAATGATTTGATATATATGTTTTTTCTAAGACAATCTTTATTGGCACAGGTGTATTTTAACTCGGACGAGGTGCATGCTTGTATTGTAACATGCGGGGGTTTGTGCCCTGGACTAAATACAGTGATTAGGGAGCTTGTATGTGCCCTCCATCACATGTATGGCGTCACCAGAGTCCTGGGAATAGATGTGAGTTGACAAATTCCTTGATATTGATATTTTGTCTTTAGTTGTATTTTTCTTTAAAGGCATTGGTGGAAAACTGGTTTTTTTTTTTTTTTTTTTTTTTTTTTTTCAAACTCTTCCGACTTGTAGTTTTTTTGATGGGATTATTTGTCCATAAGAAGATCAATGTAGATTTAGAATTATAATTGCATGTATACCATGTCATATATATATAATGTTTCTACTTAGCTATTGATTTGCCAACTGTTTATATCATTGATTGAATTGAAGTGCTGTTACAATATTTTGTCATGACAAGAAATAACATGACTAAACCCCAAATATTATTATCATGTCAAGCAATAGCATGGATGCGAAGTTTTAGGGGCCCATGGACTTTAGCAGAATTGGCTGATGGCCTTGGTTGGCTTGTTGGAAGTTTAGTTGTTGGCAGTAATCTTTGTTTTTATTGTATGTTTTGTTTTTCGAGTCTTTGTTTATATATTTGGAAAGCAGAAAGCTGATTGGTTTATTATTTTAATTATACTTCATTGTTGTCTGACCGTCTAATTATTTTTCGGTCATTTACATGTTTCAGGGAGGATATAGAGGTTTCTACTCAAAAAACACCATTACTTTAACACCAAAGGTTGTAAATGACATACATAAACGTGGCGGTACAATCCTTGGGACATCTCGAGGGGGGCATGATACCTCAAAGATAGTTGACAGCATCCAGGACCGAGGAATTAATCAGGTGGGACCTAATTTTTAAAATTATTTTATTATATATTTTTTATTATCTGTCACCCTTTTGCATCATCAAGCTTATAATGATACTGATTTGTTGCTTTTGGTGGTTCAGGTTTATATAATTGGAGGGGACGGGACCCAGAAAGGTGCGGCTGTCATTTATGAGGTAATTTTATCTGCTAACAATAGAAGAATTGGTAATATTTGTGTATGTTAAGCTTTTCTCAGTAAAGTTTCATCCTCATCTTGCAGGAAGTTAGACGGCGTGGTCTAAAAGTTGTGGTTGCAGGGATCCCGAAAACTATTGATAATGACATTCCGGTACACTTTCTATCTTCAATTATTATTTACTCTAAATTAGTTTCATCTACTTAACTTTTTTTTTTTCTTTCAAACTCTTGGATTAGTAAAAATTTATCCATGTTAGATCACCTTGATATGGTCAAGGCAATGTTATTTCGTCTTATGTAGACTGGCTTCATTTGTGATTGTTATATGATGTTATCTTCATGTTGTTTTTCTAGAACCCCATCTTAAAATTTATTAACAATTCTGTGGTGGATTGTGTTTTGGCCCAGGTCATTGATAAGTCTTTTGGTTTTGATACTGCTGTAGAGGAGGCCCAGCGGGCCATTAATGCTGCTCATGTTGAAGCTGAAAGTATTGAAAATGGTATTGGTGTAGTGAAGCTAATGGGTCGCTACAGTGGTAATTCCCCTTCATATATTGCAACTTAGATAATGATTGTAAATATGATAGCTAGGGTACTCTTCATATGTGCGTGTGCTTATGATTTTCTTCTATAATGGAAAATAAACTAATGCCTTTACATCGTAAGCATGCATGCCAGGTTTTATCTTAACATTAATCTGGCTTATTTGTGAGATAAAATTTGCTCAAAATCCGTTACTGAAGATACTTTCTTGGAGTTTTATTCTTGCTCATGAATCGAGTCTGTAATAGTAGTATTTCCTTATGGTTTTGCCCCAGATTTTTTCTGTTAATAAAGTTTCTCACGTATTTAATTCTCACTTAAATATTGATTCAGGTTTCATTGCGATGTATGCCACTCTTGCCAGCCGCGATGTGGATCTGTGTTTGATTCCAGAGTCACCATTCTATCTCGAAGGAGAAGGTGGGCTTTTTGAGTATGTGGATAAACGACTTAAAGAAGATGGACACATGGTTATTGTTATAGCTGAAGGAGCAGGCCAGGAGCTTCTTTCAAAGAGTTTGCAATCTGCAAACAGTCAAGATGCTTCAGGGAACAAGCAACTCCAAGATGTTGGGTTGTGGATTTCTCAGAGGATTAAGGTATTGATTGATGATGAAATCATTTTTTTGGTTTATATGATGCTGTCAATTAATTTGTCTAATATTGTATCTCTTATTTAAAGTTACTATACAAATGATCGATTAATTATATAGCTTCTGAAAACATGAGCTTATTATCCTTGTTCATGTGTGCCTGAACTTATTTCTTTTCCCTGGATTTAAATTGAATTTGCCTTTTTGTTTAATGAAAAAGATTGCAAGATGCAAATTATTTTCTAAAATCATGTACTATGATGAGAGTATGGATCTGGTGGGTAACTGACTCGCTCTTTCTTTTTATTGCAGGATCACTTTGCGAGACATAAGAGGTCTATTACTCTTAAGTATATAGGTCTGTAAGCTTTTATTCCACCTGTCTCTGAAAAAATTACTGCTTAGTTTGGACAAAGCCACATAGTAACTTGTGCCTTTTTGTGTGGCAGATCCTACATACATGATCCGTGCTATTCCAAGTAATGCATCTGACAATGTGTACTGCACGCTCCTTGCTCAAAGTTGTGTTCATGGAGCAATGGCAGGGTACACAGGCTACACTAGTGGTCTGGTCAATGGGAGACAGACATACATTCCTTTCAATGTAAGTACATCCTGATCCACGATCAATTTTTGTCTTTTTAATTTCTTTTGATCTTAAACTCAAAAGAAAAATATTTCTACCCCTTATCTCTTGATTGTAACTTATGACTCAATTGAACTAAAGTCAACTACCTTATAGGATTTCCATAGGGGTACTCATCTGAGCTGAGCTTTTTAAGTAATGTGGGTTACCTTTTCAATACTGTTAGAGATAAATTTTAGGTTCAACCCTGGCATGGGTTAGTGAGCATGATTATTCAAATTAATATGATTAATGGTGAATTAGTGATTGATGAAATAATTGTGAACCGTCTGGATTTACACACATAAACTTTCTGAGAAACATATACTTGTGTGGATTCACCTGTCTGGGAGACTTTCCCCCCAAAAGACATGTTGCACAAATTAGGGATTAGTTTAAAATTGCTGGCTAGACATATTGTAGTTAATGCTGTTTCACTTGCATTTATTTAAATGATTATTCATCAATTTACAATAATATAAGTGTTAGAATGGCTAGTTAGCGTATCCTACAATCGTCCCTCTCCATACCCCGTCTCCTCCTCTCTATTTTTCCCTTTGTTTGATAAAGGTAATAAAGAAGAAGCAATTGCATGAATTGTCCTTTTTAGTATTTTTATTTTATGCATAGGAGTTGGACGCAATTTCTGATTGGAAATCTGTATGTGCAGCGCATTATTGAGCGGCAAAATATGGTTGTGATAACGGACAGGATGTGGGCCAGGCTTCTCTCTTCTACCAATCAGCCGAGCTTCCTGGGCCCAAAAGATGTAGTTGAAGCAAAAAAAGAGGAAACGCCACCAACTGGATTGTTGGACGGGGAGAACTGTAAAGATGACAAGACAGGTAACTAGAAATCCGAGCACTCGACACTTTTGACTAGTTTGGTTGTGTCATCTTTTAGCAAACCACCATTGACTGATCAAATCTGTAATTGATGATGTGTACCAGAACAACTATCGACCGAACCTTGACGGTATACAAGTGCCACAAAAACTATCAAATTGATGGGAATCATGTTGGAACAAGCTTCAAGGTTATCGATATTCCTCGACTGCGGTCAGTGACCGACTTTGTAATATTATTTATTATCCTACCGAACCATTTGAATTGGGATTTAGGATGTTTGTCTCTTTCAAACAAGATTTTTTCTGAGGTGGTGATGATGTCTTTTTCGTGTTTAAGTGGTTTTGGTTTTATACTTTATGTGAAATCATGTACTTCGTATGTTCCAAAATTAAAAATACTTTAAAAAGACAAATAAGTTTTATTTTTAAAAATAGGTAGTTGATTATAATTTTTATATAAAAAGAAAATGTCAGCAAAGCAAAACATCAATGGTGGTTTGCTAAAAGATGACACAACCAAGCTAGTCAAAGTTGTCGAGTGCTCTGATTTATGGTTAACCCGTCTTTTCATCTTTACAGTTCTCCCGGTCCAACAATCCAGTGGGTGGTGTTCCCTCTTCTACCCTTTTTTTTTTTTTTTTTTTATAAATTTCAACCACATATTTTGCGTGGTGAAATGAAAAGCTTTCATACTAAGCAAATTATACCGAGGAAGTTGTGCTTGATTATGAGGTAGGACGGATATAAGTTACAGAGGGATTTGATATAAGCTGATATATTTCAAGTAAAATGGATGAAATGTTGGTAAAAAGATATATCAAGAAAAGCTTTTTGTTTTTTTGGGCTATTGTGTTTTTGCTTTGAAAGATCGTACAAATCATTGCAAATCATTATGTGAAAGATGGGATTTTATAGTATAAAATGTGAATTAATTTTGGAGCATAAACTATACTAGCAACAGTCATAAAATTCCACAATATTTGGGCCGATCAGGGGCAGATTATTGGGGTCCAAAAATTGTGATTATTTTTCAATAGAAAAACTGAAATAATTTTTCATTTTAAAATTATTTTCACAAATTAATTTTAAAGTTTATCTTGATTGACTTGTATCTATATCATCATAGAATTAAACGCTTACATGAAACCAATGAAGGGGGACTAGTTCTAGTTATAGTCTTCAATTATCTTCAAAGCTTCCATCTTCCGTTTATCTATCTTACCCTTGTGTGACGATTGAATTGACTAATATTTTATCCAATATTTTCTTGAAATAACTTGCTATTATATTAGTCTAGGCAAAGTTATCGGTCTAGGAACTTAAAGGAATCATAGTAGTCCATGATATTAGAATAGCTTGTCATATATTCTCATAAGAGACCACCGTTATCATAGAATGATATATATTAGAAGGATTTGTTATATATTCCCAAAAGAAATCACCATTATCCTGCTATGTACGTGCTTCCATAAAGAGATGGAAGACATTGCACTAACCATGTCTTGTAAGAAAACTTCCAGATGTGATGATTATTTTGACATTGTCTCACAGTTGATCCAAAGTATTTTATTTTATTTTATTTTTCTTTTCAAATCACCTGATATTTTAATAAAACTAACCTCTTTATTTCTTTCTTCCTGATGCTATGAATTTTTAATGAAAACATTTGAGTCACCAAGGATGGATAAGGAAATGCTCCTTTCTATTCTTCATCTAATTTGAAAGTTTCGGTCTTTGACTAGTTCCACAATACATTCTTCGTGTGTGGCTGAGTTTTGTCGCTTTAAATTTGTGCATTTTAGAAGTATAATTTATAAATTAAGAAAAAATGTGTATCAAGCAAACTAAACTAACAACCACATAGGCTGCAAACTTTTTTATTCTGCAAGTGACATTTTCCTTCTGCAAGTGACTTCTCGTCTTCTTTGACATACAATAAATGGTTATTTTACATGCAAGTACATATTTCACCCTACTGAGAAAGGAGACCAAGTACCACAATGAAGATTTTTGACCTAATAAGAATTGTACACTCATATATGTTTGTTTTGACTTTTTGTACATTAAATTCGTTTTGACTTTTTGTACATTAAAAATGAAATCAACCCTTATAAACTCCAGTAGGATCTGCATTCTGAATGATCCAAGAATGTTCAAGAAGCTTGTGTAATGGCAGGCGTTGTGAAGTTTCCTTGATAAGCATCTGCAGTTTTTGAGAGAGAATAAGAAGAAAATATTTATTTAAAAAATTAAAAAAAAAGGCGGCAAAAAGGGCGATAACATTATAAATTCCATATTTCAAGTTCATGTTGTGAGCTTACCTGACTAATGAGATCTTTTGCAGCAGAAGAGACAATGGGTTTTGAAGGAAACTTTAAGTCCACTTGCACAATCCTGCCAAAAGAAGTAGACAATCATGTCAGTGGATCTTTTTTCTAAATTTTTTTTATTATAAATCCTGATGATGTTCTACAATGTTATCAACGTAAATTTGCATTTGAACAAGTATAACGTAACCTTTTTGATAATTTTTATCATCCTATATGTGAGAATCAGCATCATGCCAAGTTATGATCACAAGAGATCATTCTCTATGTCATGCATTTAGAAAAAGAAAGGAAATACTTTATCCGTTCCACAAAGAGTCGTATTTGCAAAATTTGTGAATATTAAGATTAAACTTTCTTCCTTGTTTATCCCTAAAATAGTGAATGCTGGTGAATGTTTAGTTTAGTATTGTTGACATGATGATGTAATTACAATGGTGAACATCAACATGTTATTTTTTTGATTATTATTATTAAATGACAAATGGGAGTCTTTTGTGGGGGTTGTAAAAGACCAAATAGGATAAAAGACATAAAAAGTAGAAGGCTAGAGAATTGGTCCAGGAAGGGCTATAAGAAATCAGATCGCATCTGGTCAGTTTGATCATCACCTTCGGTATGTGTCTGAATGTTCCTTTGCTTCAAATGGAGGGACACCATAAAGAAACTCATAGCACAGGACACCAAGACTCCAAATGTCCACACCAGCATCATGTTCCACGCTTTCCACTGTACAGCAAACAATTAACACACAACTGTCAACTAAGGTTGTTTATATTAATTGTAACTGTTTATGCCATAATCAAGTAAACTTGCATCGATTTTGAACTTTAGCATTTAGCAAATTGAATAAAAAAGTTCACATTGTATCTCTAATTATGGGACGAAGGGAGTATTAACTCCAAAGCAATCACACAAAGGTGAAAATGTATACATACCCATCTCGGGTGGGAGATAATCCAGAGTTCCACACATGGTCATTCTGCGGTTAAACGTGTGAACCGACCATCCAAAATCCGCAATCTTAATTTCACCCTGAGACAGTAAGAAAACCCAACAATTTAAGACAATAATCACTAAAAGTAAGACATCAAGGAGCAAGATCAGTTGCTTCCCTCTGTCCTAATTAGAGAATGCACGTCCATTAAGAAAAAAAAATGCTCTCTCTAAAAAATACCCTTGTAATAATTTAATTTGTTATATATAGTGGAAATAGAGAGAGAGTTTGGAAAAAGTAAATGAGTTTCATACTTTTAATGTTTGGTTGTTCCAATGAAAAAGTTGGTTAATTAAATATGGGCAGTGTCGGCAAAATGTGGCAGAAAATATAATAATAAAAGAAAGTGACAAACAAAATTGGGACAAACTAAAGGAAAAGTAGGACAAATAAAATGGGACGGAGGGAGTAATTATTACCTCTGCACCAACCAAAAGGTTCTCTGGTTTAATATCTCTATGAATAACGTGCTTTCCATGACAATATATGAGGGCTTGAGCTAATGATGCAACATACTGTTACAAAACCAAGTATGATAATAATTATGATGAGCCAAAAGGCAAAAAAATGTAGCTGAAATAGGAAGAGGGCTCACCGTAGCAGCACGCCTTTCACTAAAGTATTTGCACTTCTGCAACTCCTTGTAGAGCTCACCCTTTGCAGCAAACTCCAAAATCAGATAAACTCGTTTCTGCAAATAATAAGATTGATTAGCTGCCTTGAAAATTCCCGCATACGGTAAGGTTATACTATTGTTATGTATATACCTGATCATAGAAGTATCCATAAAGCCGTAAAATGTTAGGATGTCGAAGATGGCTTTGTATCTCAACTTCACGGCGAAGCTGATGTTCTACCTGAGACTGCTTCAGTTGGCTCTTAAACAGAACCTTGAGTGCGACAATATGATTGCTCTGTTACAGAAAAACAAAATATTGCATCAATATGTAATTGATCCTAATTCTAGGTACTTAACTTACACACTTTCATATACTCTTGGATTAATAACAAATCAGTTAAAGATAAAGTCTGAGGTAAATACAATGATAAGGTAAGATAGTTGGAACACAGCAATTAAAATCAAGATCACTGACCCTCTTTTCCCTTGCTAGATAGACATGACCAAACTTTCCTCTTCCAAGAGGCTTTCCAATGTCGAAGTCATTAAGGGTCCACCTTCTTTTTTCGGCAGCCGCAACATTGGAAGAGGCCTAAAATCAAATTCCAAAACAACAGTTATTGTAAAACCATATATTATCGAAAAAGCATTTTTTTTATAATTAAATGATTTATATGTATATATACTATACATAAAGCATTGCAACAACTTGAGAGAATTCATCCCAGATTACCAGCTATGGCTGCCATTAGAGAATGAATGCCAATAAGAACACTTAAAAAAGATTAAGCTGTGACTCTGAAGATATTGTTTTTCCTTTTTTGTTTGCTCAAAAATTAGACATATATTTTTAATTTTAGACAATAAAGTGACATGAAGTTCCCATTATTCCACCACTATATTCTAAGAGATTGAATTTATCATGCCATAAAGAAAATAAAACTTCCCTCCTAAATCGTCGCTTTAGGAACACTATTTTTTCACAAGCAATTCAAAACAAAAAGTCACCTCAACACATGGAAAATCGCCCTTTCCTAAGAAAAGCTTTTCTTACATTCTGCTCCAATTGGAATTTTGAAAATGCGGAGGAAAAGAAAGGAAAAGGAAAACAAAATAAATTTTAAAACGAAAATTATCTTAGATAACATAAATGTAGTTAACTATACTTCCAAAAAGTATGGTATCAAGAACAATGTTATTATAAAGTTCGACTGATAGTTAAGAAAGCTTCAATAACTTTTTAGGTTTCAATTTCTTTTCCCTTTCCTTCATTTCCCGAAGTTACCCGAGTTCCAAACGGAGCCTAAGTCAAACAAATGCTTATTAGCCAAGCTTAACATTTTATCATGTATGTCCAAACTGCCAACGATAATTCCCACAAGGTTCCTGTTCTTAAAAGTGTCATGTTGTTACATGTGAGCTACCAAAACATATACCAACAGGCTTCAAATTTCAACAAGTGGATGTAAACGTTGACAACAGATAAAACCTGCTAAACCCTAAATTCCAATAGATCTGTTGGTAACACTGACATATGATGCTCAGATCAAAGCTTCACCAATACAAACATAATACGCATAGAAACAGGCTATGATTTTTTCATTTCTCTATCCCAAATTAATGCCCAAAATCCAAAAAAGTTAGTTCTGTTTATACATTCCATCTGTTTCCTATTATCAGTTCTTAGCAATCGATAACGGATTAACCAACGAATTTCACCTCATGTATCATAAAACAAATTAATCATATCACACTGTTAATTAAAGAGCAATAGCAAAAGAAAGCCCTAATAATGCGTGTGAAAGCATATAAATTTTGAAATGAAAAGGGGGATTTAGGGTTTAAATTCGTTACCTTGCGTTCAGGCTGCATCTCTGATTCGACTCCCATGATTTGAGATGGAGAATCAAAAGAAATTTAGAGAGAGGGAGAGAGAAAGAAAAATGAAGGATGATCGAAGAGAGCGAGCAAAAACGAAATGGAAATGTCCGCTGAAGAATATATGAATACTCAGTCTCTCCCTTGCTCGCTTCCAACGGTCATATTTGTTGAGGTAGCCACGTGCTCTAGCGATTTATATTTTCTAATTTTATTTTATTTTACAAGAATATATTTTTAATGATAATGTAGTTTTTGTTGATTATTATAATTTTATGTAAGTACAATAGGTAAATTATCTTGTTAAACTCAATATTTTAAATAAAATAATATTATTTTAATTATTTTATTTTTTATGTAAAAATAATATTGTATTATTTTGCTTTATAGTAAATTATAATATTTATTTTATGATGTATCATAATGTATTTATTTAAATTTTAAAAAATAATTGATTTAATTGAGAGATAAAGTATTATTTTGGAATTATTTTTGAAGGAATATGTGATAAAATAGCACTATTTTAAAAGTGCCAAACATGGGACTCAAGGAACAGAATCAAAACAGCGCTCGAACGACGACGTTTGTAAGAAAACAATTTCGCCAAATTTCCGTAGTGCAGCTTTGCTCGCTTCTTGTTCACAACTTCACATTCCACTTTCGCTCCTGCCCGGTTATCCCCTTCTTACCTTTCGGCCGAATCGCAAGCAACTGTCATTCTTCTCAGGCCGAACCTCAGATTTTGAATGACAATTTCAAGCCAACAAGTATGAGCGATTTTAAGGCAACATATATGAACGAGTTCAACCAAATATCCATGGACGATTTTGCATACAGGTAATGAATTCTTAATCGAGAGCTGGTAGGACTGTAATTAGTTTCAAAATGGAGCTTGGAGTTCAAGTCTATAGAGGAGGCAGGATTGACATATCTTGCTTATGCTAAATGCAAGGGATTTGGAATGCGTAATGATTTGGTTATCGGGAAAACATTTGTTTGTGATAAACAAGTCCAAAAACCAACCAAAAAGGGAGAGGAAGGTAAAGATATTAAGCTTAGGCGAGAGACAAGAATTGGTTGTAAAGCCAAGATGAGAATTAATTTGAATCGATCGACTGGATTGTGGTGTGTTGGCGTCTTTGATGAATTAGTTGCACCATCAAAAATCAGTGCAGTTCGATCGCATAGGCAAAATCATCAAACTCCAGTAGTGAAATATCTTGTTAGCAGCAATTTTGAGCATGAATATTTTTACCCGTCATAGTGCAATTTCAAGAGAAAACTAAGAAAAGGACGCCAATGTTCTGGTTTTCGATGAATGTAAACAAGGATGGCCACAC
>JAUMHB010053746.1:0-15975 GCA_032359685.1 Pittosporum tobira
ACACACATATATATATATATATATATATATATATATATATATATTAACTTCTGAAGTTCATTGAACATTTTTTTTGAGGGTTGTCCAGAAGTATTAAATTGTTGATTTACTAAATGTGTGTCCAAACTACCATGGATTTTATAAGTTCTTATGATAATAAGGTAGATCTTATAAATCCCA
This sequence comes from Pittosporum tobira, assembly GCA_032359685.1. Lineage (NCBI taxonomy): Eukaryota > Viridiplantae > Streptophyta > Magnoliopsida > Apiales > Pittosporaceae > Pittosporum > Pittosporum tobira. Next base: position 181 of record JAUMHB010053746.1, read on the forward strand.
CAATATTTTCTCAAGTATATGATGTGGAATCCACTTTCTCAACAATTTCCACCTCACGTATTATACACTTAGACAAAGTTCTTACTTCAAGTCATAAGGTGATATTGACTTCAGGGATTTTTTGGTGAAATCACATCTTTCCAAACACTTTCCGGAGACACAACATTTACGACTTATTTGATACTCCACCTTTCTCATGCGAGCTTTTGTCTAGCTCAAGATTTTATCATGAGCTCCAATACCATTTGTTAACTTTCGAAGTTCGCCGGATATCTTCCTTCAGGACCGTCCATGAGTACCAGACCACCGACTCACCATAGACTTATCCAAAAATACCATGAATTAGAAGTTCTCATAGAATAAGCCTTATAAGATCTTCAATATTTATTCAAATATACGATATGAAATACGTCGTATTTTCATAACTATAACTATAACTATAACTATAACTATATATATATATATATATATATATATATATATATATCCTTCATTTTCAGCAAAAGCAGTAAGGAACAAAAGTAGGATTTTAAATATATTTTCGTTGAAAAAGCCAAGACTATTATCATCTTTTTGAGATTCCAAGTTTTACCGCATACATATTCATCAAAATGTGGAGAACTTGCAGAGCCAGGACCACAAGATTTAATAAGTTTTTGTTTGGTATGCACCGAGTATAAAACATTGAATATGCACCGATTGGTTGAATGCACCGAGTACAAACCCCCTCATTGGCTGCACGAGGAATCGAGGGTTTATTTCATTCTTCTAGTTAATTATTTTTTTTGTCCAACATTGAGACGTGGGTCTCATGTTTTGAACTCAAGTCTTTAACATTTATTTTTTAAACCTTATTATTACCATAAAAAAATAATAAAAAAAAAAAAAAAAAAAAAAAACTTGAATTAGAATTAGAATTAGAATTTCCCCAATTGTCAAATTATGAACCACTGTTCAAAACATGCAACTTGTCATCACGGTTGGTTTCCAGTTCACAATGCTCGTCCAAATCACCAACATGTCAAGACTGGAAGGTACTTTAGCTCATTTCTGTGGGTTCTATGAATATGGATCATCAATTATTATTATAATTATAAATCAAGAAAAGCTGAGGGCACAGTGTATTTTGTCTCTTTTTATAATTATTAATTTGGTTCAAAAAACCTGAATCTGGAGACAAGTAATGTTAGAACATATAGTTTAATTCATTCAGCCATCACCCAACTTGTTCTCCCAACTTGTTCTTAATAATCCAGTTGCAAATAATTGTTTGGGTCTCTGTTGAATCTTACGCTCCGTTTGTTACAGGAAAAAATATTTTTTAGAAAATATTTTTTTAATTTTCTAGTTTTTGGTATGTCAGTCAAAATCTAGTTAACATAAAATTATTTTCCAATCAACCAAAAAATCTCTTTGTTATTTCAAGAAAACGACTTACAGATTTAAATATGTAAGTCATTTTTCAGAAAATGATCCGAGTGTTGTCTCTTTTTGTCATTATTTATAATATTTTTTTTTAATCACTCTTATCATCTTTCTATTTATTTTATTTTTAAAATTAATATATTTATTTTTTCACAATATATGCATAATTAATATTTTAATATATACACATATATTTCCTAAATTTTAAAATTTCTTATTCTTAAAAATCTTCAAAACCACTATCTTATTAAATTTTATATACACATATTTTTTCTAAATTTTAAATTTTCTTATTCTTAAAAATCTTCAAAATCACTATCTTATTAAATTTTTTCATATAAAGTATAAACATTCTTATTATTGGATCATAATATTAAGTTTTTACATACATACAAATAAATTCAAATTTTCATTATAAGAACTTAGTTTTATCTTATTAAAAAATCAAAATATACTTATATTAATTTAAAATAACATAATTTTTAAATTTATTTTGAAAACCAAATATAAAAATATATTTTTAGCCTCATTTTTAACTTGACTATCAAATATCAGAAAATAAGTCATTTTCTCAAAAATATTTTCTTAAAAAACATTTTACCAGAAAATATTTTTTGGAATATGTTTTCTTTATATCAAACTTAGCCCAGACTCTGTTTATATTCCAGAAAATTATTCCTGAAAAAATATCTTATGTTTTGGTATTTGGTTATCAAATTGAAATTAAGGTAGACAAGATAAAACAAGTTTATGAAAGAAAGAGAGAAGGAGACTTTTTTTTCGAAAGATGACTTAAAATTTAAATTCATAAATTATTTTTTTAGAATAACAAAGTGAAAAATAATTTCCTATTAACTATTTTTGCTAAAATACAAGGGAAAAATCTGAAGAATGCTTTGTTTATATCAAATATTTTTTGCTAAAAAAAGAAATACTGAAAAAATCTGAAAATCGCATCAAATAGAACATTGGTTTTAAATCTGTACTTAGTGGGATTATAGATCACTACTCCAAAAAGTTACAATAAATAAATGTGTTTGGGGTCAAGCTTGCTTACACCGAAAAAATGTACAATAAATGCCCAAACAGAGCTTGTGGGCGGCTGGCATCAACTGGCATTTTCTGGGCTCGACCTGTAGCCCGGCAAAACACAAAACATTGGGTCTACAAATCGGACAGAAACAGCCTGCGCAGAAGGATAACCCCTATTTGAAATACAATCAAATTTGTATAATTCAACTTTAGATTACAATCATAATTTATTATTTTAAACTTTGTAACTTCTTACAGCTATACTACTCGCTCCACTAGGGTAAAAATTAAAAACCAAATCATACAAAATCAGCTTGAAACGTAATTACAAATAGGTACACTCAATGAGGGGATAATTAAGGTAATTCCACCCTATCTACGGTGCAGCGAAATTCAGAATCTCCTCTCCCTTTATGATATAGCTGACAAAGAATTTAGAATGGACGGCAACCCTGCAAATGCTCATATGAGATTAATGGTGACGGAGACGTAAGGATGTGCATCGGCATCACTTCCAAGACCGCCCATGCCTCCTTCGTCCTCTGCTTTCCAAAACCCGCTGCAATTTTTCATATCCAAAACAAATAAGAACATTTATTAACAAAATAAGCCAGCAGTCAGAGGTCCAATGGAGATCAGATTATATTTCATGTGGTCTGCACCCCATTATTAGAGTCCAATCCTCATGTGGCAAAAGAACTCAGACAACATTTATCAGAATGTTCAGACTCAGTGTCTAGACCATCCCTGGACCACGAAATAATTAAACAAGGGGAGACTGAAGCACATGCAAAGCTTGAAACTTGTCCATTCCCCTGAGCCTTTCTATCATGATTCTCGGGAAAAATGAGGGTTTGGGGGGGGTGTGGAAAAAAAAAGATTTACATGGCATGTTTCATCAGAGTAATATGGAAAAAAGGTTCATTCTTGTATCTGCACACCCTGAATGAGATAGGATGACGATAAGAGACTTGGACAGAACAAGATTCTCCTACCAAAAAAATTTGACGAACAAGAACTCCCCTAAAATGTAAAAATTTGCTCAAAAAAGGAGGTCCTATTTTATTTGACGAAACTTGTTGACCTATTCTAAGTCTAGCACAGTTTATTGCGGCATGTCTCAGTTTCAACACAACATCATCAAAAAGAAATTCATGAAATAATGAAAAAATTAGGAATCTTCGAGTACCTGTTCGAACTGTCAGATAGTGCCTCTAACAAAGAACGTACTTTCTTCTCACTTTTCACAGAAGGTGACAATACAACCGACTGAAACAATTCAAATGTGATTTCTAAGCTAATAAATTTAGTCCATAATAGGAAACTAAAAGGTAATACAAATAAAAGGTCAGTGGAGGGCAATGGGAAGGGGAGGGGAGGATTTAGAAAGAGTGCATTTCATTTACCAAGAAAGTTGGCGGCAAGCCATATCTCAGAATGCTCTCTGTAAACACGTGTACAGCACAAAAGTGCATCCAGGAGGTGAAAACCTGCAGTAGACATATTAGCACTGGAAAGAGGAGTCCATACAGGAAACAAAATAGCGGTGGAACAAATATAACTGAATAATCATCCCTACATTGCATAAATACAGTATATGTAGTGTTTATCACTTTGATAGGCTAAAATTCATCAATTAAAAGAACACCTAGTGCTGGCAGTATGTTTATGTTAGTTTATACTTTTCAAATGGCTAACAGTAGAAATTTCTTGCCTGCAAAATTGTATTCTAGAATATAGTTTGAAAATGAAATATTTAATAACCACAATCTAATGGCAATTTTGTTTATGTTATATATTTTGACCAGGGCTCTTATTATGCTAACATCTGGATTCATTTTCTGCCTACCCCAACTAGTTTGGGATAAAAGGCGTACTTGAATTGAATATAATATTTTTGGATGGCAGGGGGTAGAGAAAAAGAAGCAGCAAAACTATGTATATACTGGATGTCCCTGAAGGCCTGCACAGATGAAATTGCTTTCAACTGCTCAAGGAAATGTAAGACAAAATGGGATTCCTATACAGTTATGTACAAACCGAATCTTGTGCCCATATTCTGAAGTTGCTTTACTTCAGATAACTAAGAGGCACTAATGTACAGTCAATACATGCACAACCAGGATTACACAACAAAATGATTATTCTGAGAACACAATTTCTTGATGTCAAACTTAACTGCTTTCAAATATATAGCTTGAGACTTTACTAAGACTACATTCCACAGAGGCAGTCTCCATTCAACTTATCTTACTTCCTTAGTGCACCACTATAAAATTTAATTAACACTCGAACCACATGCTGCAGACACACGAGCTCAACCACAATTTAGAACGAAACTAATTACAACAATGAGTAACAATAATAAGTAGCAACGTATTCGCTCCCATGGTTAATAGGCATTGCTACCATGTACATCTTGGCCTACTATTATAATAAGCACCACAACTGAAGTTAGAGCACAAGCACATCTATAAGTGAAAAGCTGACACAAGAACAACCAGAGGTTGAAATGAATTGGAATAAGAAAATGTGGAGTAAATTGGAAAGCGCCTCGCTCAAATAGGTGACAAAATGCCAACTGTTGATTCAACTCATTGCAAGGGAAAAGTTACATCTATACATCTACCCATATTCACAAATAAGAATCAACTAGTTTTCTTTTGTAAAGATAAAAAATATAAAACATATTCAAGAAAGCAAGCAAGAGTAAGAAACTCCAAGGGTGCAAGAAATGGCAAAGTCCTTGAGGAACAACACCACGCTCGTTGGTTCCGATCCCAACACTTGGGGCCAAACTCACTATTAAACCAAAATAGAAATCAAGAGCAAAGAGAACTGCCGCTCCAGGAAAAAATGACCAAAGATTGAGAAAGGGCCTAAGCACCAAATTAGAGACCAGCTCATCATAGAGCCACCCAAGAATTACAAGTACGTGGAGAAGTAGATTTCTTTAAATTCAGTTGGAGTGCTCCAGAGATGGCATAGTCAATCCCAAGCTTCAGGAATCTTCTTGGTGTGTTTGAAACACGGCTATCAGGGTAAGACAGTTTGAAGACAGGTTAGCCTGCCCAGTTCCGTCTGATCACGTGGCATGCACCTGAACGTGTTTCCAGGTCTTACGAAGAGATAAAAAAAAACATCGTCTCACATTGTAAATGAGAAAAAAGAAGTAGCAACCAACTAGTATTAAGTGTAAGAGTAGGAAAAAGCATTTTTCCAACTTATAGATCATATGTGAATAATTCATGTTCCGCCAACAGAAGGTCGACACATTATAGTAATTAAGCTCTATCAGTGCATGCCTAGTTTTCATTTATTTGACATCTACACACCTTCAAGTGATGAAGCACTGACATGCCTTTTCTTTTAAATGCTGAAAAGAGAATAGATGGGTTCCCCTGGCTTTGTTAGGGACCCAATCCATCTGAAAGCATCTCCTGGTTATATATACCCAACCCATGAAGGGGTGTTAAAGTTGGTCTCCAAGTTGGGTAACACATTGATAAGTTCTCCGGTTCAACGTTATAGTAGTAGTTCTATAACATGGTAAAAATATATGCATGTCAATTTATGAAGTAAACACATGATGGAAGGTACCTCGCCATAACTGGCATAGCACCACTGCAAAAGAGAGATCCTCAAAGCATCCTGGTCTTGCATCAGTTTTTCTAGCTCCTGCTTCCTACTCTCTTTTGTTTCTGAGTTATATTCAAAATCTCGAACCTGAATCAAATTCGAAACAGGCCTTTCACGAAACCAATATTATTGAATCATATTCATAGATTCAATATCTTACTAGACAAATGCAACAAGAAAATATAAGATGATAGAGGCTATTGAGCAAATGGAATGATAAACCCACTTGAAAGCCTCTTTCGCGTGCCTTGGTTCTAAAATTGTCAGCATCACGGTTGAAAAGCGTCACCGTATAAAGAGCATATTCATTGTCCTCATGTAGCATCTTAGAGGATCTGGGGACCTAAAACAATTAGTTCAGTCAAAATGTAAAATTTTATAAACCACAATTTATACTACAATCAAGAAGAGGAAACGAGATATATCCATTTCCTTGATACAAGATCAAGGGAGATGCTAACTCTCACATGCAGATAATATTTAACTATTTAAGAGACGAGGGTGTACACTCCCTAGTGCATTTTCAATTTCATATATAGTAAAGCAATAAAACATAAACATGGGCCAAAAAGAACTTAATATTATAATGCCAAGTGGAGTTTTACCACATAGGTAGTGAGTGTCTCATAACTTGACAACCAATCTTTCTGTGAATATTTGGGCACAACAGCGAGGAGGGTTACTAGATGTTCTGATGTGATGAGATCCTGAAGCTTCACTATATTAGACAGATCACGGACAGCTAAGCTGGGACAAACAAGAAAATAAATATATTAATTAAATAATCAATTTGCTAAAAGTTGTCCATCAAAGAAAATGAGATGCTGTCTTGGATGTTAAAGAAACCAAACACTCACACTCTCTCTCTCAAACTAGAGACAAGCTCGCTGTCTTGGATGTTAAAGAAACAAAACACTCACTCTCTCTCTGAAAATAGAGACAAGCTCGGCCAGTGGCTTTGGTAGCCAGGCACTACAAGCTCTACCCCTACGATTTTCAAGGCCTTGATAACAATGCTTGGCAAGTACGACACTCAGGCAACCACCCTTATTTCTCCCAAAATAATATTTTTTGTCCCAGAAAAGAAATATCTTCACTGTTTGACTCATTAATGTCGAACAACTTAAAAGCAGTAAGTTCAATTATGCAGAAAACAGCAGAGACAGAAACCTGCTTCTGACATGCTCATATGCATAACCTATAAGCTCTCTATTAGCTGCATCCAAGTCCTAGATGCAAAACATAAAAATAAAAAAATAAAAAATTATAAGATGAAATGACAGCCTGGCAGCCTTGGTATACCTCCCAGTCTGCTTTCTGTTTATAGTATTGAGTTGACTGCGCACATTGTTATACTCAGCAACCCGAACCTATTACGGATAACAACAAATTACTAACATTCTCATTAGAGACTCAAAGTAAGCAATTGAAACTTATAGGTCATGTGTCAACAGATTGACAGTATTCCTTGAACTAAGATATGTAGAGTTAGCATGTTAAAGAGGTAAGCACGTGTTATTAAACTAATTTAGACATCCAAAATAGGAACCAGAGGACAACCACCAGCTCTTTGGTGTATCAATTCTCAATTCCTTTATCTTTAATGCTATGTTGCGAATAATACTAATCAGTTGTGGTCTAGACAAGTAACCATGTAGCGTTAGTTCTATTAAAAACTTCATGATAAATAATGTATAAAATTAAATTAAATACAATCCTAGACCACCTTGATGATGCCTGAATTCAAGAAATGCACCTATTTTCAGTTTAGGCTTTCAATAGCTAAATTTAATACAATATGTGCAGCAGTTAATTGTATTACAAACTTGCTAAAACATCAAAAATAAGTATAAAGAAAAGAGTAATCCAATTTACTCCATATTTAAATACCTCCAAACAATGTTTAAGGGTGAGAGGCAAGACGATAAAGATTATTAAAAAAATGGAACAACCGTGTAAAATTAGAAGTTAGCGATAGTGAGAAAGTTTACAATTGAGATAGTTTATTGTGTGTAGGGAGATAATATATGGTATACTGAGGAAGTGTGGCTACTACTATTAAGTCATGTCGGAACCTGACGCATTTAACTTTATGTTGAATCAAAAACCAATGTGAACATTTCATAACAAAATTATAGAGTAATAAACTTTTTGTAAACACAAACTTACAAAAATACCTTAAGATCATCTTCAATCTTAGCTACTTGTAAATGAATGCCATCCACAATCTCCCTGAGAAGTGACATTGTGGGATACCTGGCGTCGTCCCACACAAATCTGCAATCAATCATAAAGTTCAATCCTTTAGAATTCTCCAGTTATTATTAACATTATGTTTATAAAGATTCGATTAGTACTTGGTAAGGTAAGAATCGACAGGAACCCCATCAACCGTCAGAGAGCTACTGAGAACACCTGAAACCCTCTCAAAATCCTCGATCTGACGCCGTATCTTGTGAGATACACCTTCAATGAAGCTATTAGACTGCAGAAATTCATACATTTAAATCATAGCAATTGTTGTAATTTGTCATCCATAAATGCAATTAAAAACAAAATTTCACCTTTAAAAGATCATCACTGAGTGATAGAAGCGAATCTAATGTCCCAACGCGGAGATTTGGAATATTAAACTGCGGGAAAAGTAAAGCATTAACCATAGAGTTAAACACACAAGAACTTATGTTATTATAATCTCCATCTGAGTGTGTGGATAATAATTACCCTGTAGAGAGGAGTGTCGAAGGAGTGTTTTGATATGGATTCTTGCAAGCGGCTCCAGAGAGAGGATGCAGAAGAGTTCTGAACAGGGAGAGAAACTACCCAATATCTCGTTGCCATTGGTGGTGTTTTTGCTTCAATGTAGACAGAGAGAGCTTCCAATTTCAGATTTCGTTATAAATTTTACAGGGAAATTTTGAAGTTGGAGACCTTTGTTATTCTAATTAATGAAATTTCTGGTATGTAACGGTAACGGCTAACGGAATCTAGTGTTTAACGTGAGACCATAGCAGAACACTTTCACCGTCAAAGAGATCGGAATTATTTTTATTCAGAATTTTGAATTTTTTTAATCCTCATGTGATAAAACACTTTTATAAAAAAAAATTACATATTCGAATTAGTTTTCAATTAAATTTCTATAATGACTAAGTTTATTAAATATTTAACGTCTTAAAATCGATTAACCCGTTTAAATTTATTTTTATTGATTTTTGTATTATTAATAATAAATAAATAAATTTTTGTATAACTAATAATAAATAAAGAATTATGTTATTATACAGATTTACAGACAATTACCTAATTTATAGCCATTGAAAGTTTCAAAAACTTTTTAAACTTCTTACTAAATTTATGTTTTTGCAGAAGTACATTAGAATAGTTACGTAGATATATAGTAGGTGAATGGGCATAGTTTGAATTCAATTAGGAGACTAGTTGTTTTTTAGATTAGTGAGTAGGATACGAGATCTTCTTTTTAAAAAATAAAAAATAAAAATAAATATTTAAAATACATATTTTTAGTACGGAATATTATTGAAGTATAGTTTTTAGTATTAGCAATATGATAATAATTATTTGTTTATTTATTTTTTAAAGAAATATTTAATTAATTTTAAATACAATAACATATTTTAAAATTTTGATATCATTTTATAGTGTAAATTGTAAAATATAATTATATAACAAATATTAAACACGATAAATTTCTCCATAAAAATAACTTATGTCAATGGCTCGATGATGTTGGTACAAGTTTGCGGGAAACACCGTAAGCAATCGCTGCCTATAACACGACGTCGTTTACTTCTCTTGTCATTCAATTGAACTTCTCCATTACCCAGTACCAAGTGCGAGTACTACTGGTAGAAGACGAGCTCTAGATCGATCCATGCCACCTTTTTTAATTCACCTTCAGTTCTCCAAATCTAAGACATTAATTAGGTTTTCTGAACTAATTAATCTTATTTAGGTAACTTAAATCTCAGGAGGAACTTTGTTTTGGTCGCTCCAAACAACATTAGATGAGGCTATTACAGTTGGCGTTCGCAGTTGCTTTAGCTTCTGGAGTCGCAGCAATTCTTATCTACATCACTGGAGTTACTAATTTAAGTAGGTGTATATTACCATCTCTCTCTATTTGAGCGCATGAATCTATGTACGTATTTAATCTCTGATTTGATGATGTTCTACATAGACGAGACGTTGAGCATTTCGGATGAAGATTTGGAAGCCTTGCAAACATTGCAGAGTGGATTTAAAAAATGTGTGGTTAGTTTTATGCTTATTAGTGATCCAATTGTTGCTATCATGTTTAATTTCATTATGTTTTATAGTAAATATTTGCTTGAAATTAGGAATTATTGTGTTGGATTGTAATTTTTTTATGCTTCAATCTAGTGAAAAAAAATTAGAAAAGAATCTTCGAATTTCTTTATTATTTTGGGTACAATTCCAAAGTTCTTTATGGTTGGTGTTAATAGTTGTTGTAAGTTTGTTCAAAATTTGAAGTTTTATTTGAAGTGAAAATGGTAGTATAGGCTTTTGAGTACTTTACTAACGACTTTGCAATTACTCATGGTACCTTCATTGAGTGATAAGGATTGCCATTGTAGTCTACTTATTGTTTTGGTGCTATTAAGTGTGCGACCACTCTAGGCCAAGTAGGACCACGTTAACATAGCTGTGTACCCAGGTCTCAAACTCGAGACCGCTGGTTAAGCTAGAACAGCCCCGAGCCAGCTGATCTACATGCTTAGGGGCACATTTTTTTAAATGTAGAAGAATGTTATGCGAAATGTGAAAAACATATGGAATGAATTCTATATTTCGATACTATGATACTACCAGCCCTATGAATGGGAACAAGCGGAGAGACACATGAATTCTTTATCTCCGATGGATAATTCTGGAAAATGGTCTATATTTTCCTGTAGTTACAGATTTTCTGCTAAATATGCCCTCTAATTATGACAGGTTCCCTCAACTATGTATTTGAATCTCATGTTCTCATTGGTAAGTGGTCTCTATGCCTTTAATAACGCATCTGCTATCTGATGCAGGCATCAAATGGATTAGGATTGAAAGCTATTAGTGGAAGTGATTATTGTGAAGTTACACTACAGTTTCCTGGTGATACCGTTCCCAAATGGGTAAGTTTGCCTTCATATTGTAGACCTTTCACATAATTTAGACCAATCTTTTGCGGGCTTTATTCATTTCTCCCCATACTTTTGGCAATAATGTGGTGGGAGTGTGGGACGGTCTAAGAATACAGATGTTTGGTGCCATAGTTATCGATTCTATGAAATCAGACTTCACAAAATCTACATATTACTATTTATAATACATGATATTTTCCTACTTGGTTATATAGCCTTTTATAAAATATTTCTAACTGGATCCTATCTTTGAACAGAAAGATCCAAAAACAGGAGAACTTGAAGGCTTGTCTTTTAGTTTCAACTTATGTGAAGCTGTGGCTACTTGGGAACAGGTGAGCGTCCTAAGATGTATTCATCAGTTACTGATTCCCTCAGTTTAAAGCTGCTGTTCATTGAACAAACACCAAACTTATAAGCATACATGCGCTTCCGCTTCAGATAGAACAATTTTAAGCATCAACTTAATAAAGAGCTCGATGTTCTTGTTTATGATATCTTTATATGCTAAAATTGATTTGTTATTCAGTGAGCTGACCTTCTCAGGTTCGGAATAGTACCACAATACTCACTAGAGAGTTCATCGATGCTTTACCACATGGTTGGGAGGAATATGCTTGGCGGAGGATTAATAAGGGAATACTTCTGTAAGTGCTTTGTTTCTGACTAGTGGTGGAATTTGATTCAACGTTTGACATTTCACTTAATGTATGGATGGATAAGAGAGATGGGATTTTGGGGTGGGTGGGGGGAGAGTTTCTTTATGAACACCTTTGCTTCCTTTCCAAGGAAGATGTTAAGGCATATTTCTCTCCATTAGGAAGAGACGTCCATGATGTGTGTTGGGGGGGGGGGGGAGATGGGGGGATGTTAAAGGATGTCACAGTTAGTATCTTCTATGACAACTTTATAAAATGTATATTTTCCTGTTTTTTCATTTAGAAAGAGATATGAGAGGTGTTAAACATTTTATCATAACTGCAGTGATCTATTTTTTCCCCTTTTAGTAACAATAGAGTTTAAGAGTTGATTCTCCTTATAGGGCTAATATGGGGACCTAAAAGTAAGAAAGGCATGAGAAATATCAGCTACTGATTTCTAAGCCTCAGGTGTTTAACATCAGAATCTTCTGTATTTTCATAGCTTAAGATTACTAGATTCTCACAGGATATTGGCCTTTTTCTCTTTTTTTGGTCTTATATGGAAGTGTTTTCCATCATACAAGATAGGAAATTTTTATTTTTTACATCTCATTCTACTTTCGGGAAGGAAAGCAACGGCTCGAGTGGTCTAAGTTGCTTTTGCTTGGAAGTTCAAGAGAAGTTTGGCGATTTTGTCATCCATTGATCACAATATTGCATTATATCTGAATAAAAATAAACTTATTCCGTAATTGGGAGCGTTTGAAGGCTCATACAATCATATGCAGCTGATTTTAGTACATTTCTGCTACAGAGAAAACTGTAAGAATAAGACTCTCTGCATGGAGAAGCTTTCTTTGGTACTTCCTGAAACACCACCATATGTTCCACGTCAGTTTGCCCGTTGTGCTGTTATAGGTAACTCAGGAGATCTTCTCAAAACAAAGTTTGGCAATGAGATAGATGGATATGATGTTGTTGTCAGGGAAAATGGTGCACCAATCCAGGTTTAATAAAGCCTTGATGTTGTACTTCTGGTTCTATCTTGATTCTTTGGTGTTTCAATCATTCAAGCCTCCTTTTCTTTTCTTTTTCATGGGTTTTTACAGAACTTTACACAATATGTGGGCAAGAAAAGTACATTTCGCTTGCTTAATAGAGGCTCTGCTAAAGCTCTTGATAAAGTTGCAGAGTTATATGGTATTAGCACTCTGCACTTGTTTCTTAGCCAGCCTTTTTTTTCCCCCATTTTTTTAATGAGGAGGATACTAAATATTCTTTTCCAACAGAAACAGGAAAGGAGGTCTTGGTCGTTAAGACTACAATACATGATATCATGAGCAAGATGATTCGGGTGTGTATATTGTCTTTAGTTAGTTATAATTATTTTGACAGTTTTATTTTTATCTGTTCATATCCCTTCAAATGACTGCTTCTTGTCTAAATGGATATTGAGGCAAAGCTGCGAAGATGCTTAAAGTGTTTATTTATTTGTTAATTTGTTACTTGTCATTGTCTTTATGCAACCAGAAGGATCCAAATGCCTAATCTAATCACCAGTACAAAATTAAAATATATTGATATAATTGTTTTGCTTGGCGATATTAAGAGGATATCACAACAGCCTTAGGGACCTTTCTAATCGGAAAATTTGTGGTGGAATAGCTCTCCTTAGATGTTTGGTAAAAGATTAGGTTATGTACTTTTATACTACTAGTTCTTATCACATGAAATGTTTTTGGGGTTGAACGATATGAAACATTTAAAGCCCCTGACAGATTGTTTTGCTTGTTACTGCCTTTCTGATTGGTTAGTCATTTGCAATCTACTTCTGATGATTATTGTCTGTCCTTTGTTCATCAATTTTCTTTATCCGAACTTATTTGATAACATTAGGCCATGTCAAGACATTGTTTCTGATATACACATATTATAAAAACTAGATAGTATTTTCTTGTTTCTCTTTAGTCTACTCACCATCTCAGTTCTCAAGCTTTAGCATTGTTGTCTATTGCAGGAAATACCAATACTCAATCCTGTATTTCTCATGTTAGGTGCGTCTTTTGGTTCTGCAGCGAAAGGAACTGGGCTCAAGGCACTCGAGTTTGCTCTCTCTATCTGTGACACTGTTGACATGTATGGTTTCACAGTGGATCCAGGTTACAAAGAATGGTATGTAATTGAGTAGATATATGCTTCTCTTTTCCTGATCATTGAAATCAAATTTATTGTACTTGCTGAAATGAGAAACAATTCCAAGGCATAATTCCTGACAAAGTCCTTTCATTTTGTTTAGGACTAGATATTTCTCAGAGTCGCGACAAGGTCATACCCCTCTGCAGGGTAGGGCTTACTACCAGATGATGGAGTGTTTGGGAGTAAGTTTACATACAACTGCTTTTCCTTATGCTGAAGTAGTCATATTAATCATATGAATTTTGCATCATGAAGGCAGTGGTGATGTGCCTTTATTTTTTGGGTGACCTTTATGATCCCTGATCTGAATGTCCTCAAGATAGGGTTCCTAATTGAGTTGATTATCATAATAATATCATTCATAATGATTTTTTATTGCTTTATCATAAAGAAGTTGTTTCATTTATCTGTTATCTATGAGGTTACGACAAGATTTCATCCATTTATTTATTATTTTCCCAAATCAGATTGGAATATGCTTTAGTGCTCCCCCATTTTCTCTTTGATACATGTGATGTCCACTTGATTTCCTTGTTTTAACATGTTTGGACTTCCCTCCTTTTTTCTCTTTCTTGAAGCTTATTAAGATCCATTCTCCGATGCGAGCTGATCCGAAGCGTGTTGTAAAGTGGGTACCCAGCCGCAGTGCAATCGCTGCTGCCAGGACGGCCTCTGTTAAATTGTTAAGGTAAGTAAGTTTGAGTTCTTTTATCGTCACTCCTTTAAAACCAAGCATTTTTGTCAATCCTATCAATCAGCTACACCCTCATTTCCCAAATTAGAGATACCTTAAAAAAACGTGTCTCTAAAAATAGATGTTCCATTATAATTTTTACATAAAAGGAAAGTGTTTCTAGAACAGATTTCTTTTAGAGGTGGTGTAAATTTTTATCTCTATTCATAATGAAATCATAAATTAAGAATAGAAACCTATCTTTAATTTTGGAAGGTACCAAAAAGGAATAACCATCTCTAATTTTGGAACAGAGATAGCAAGTCATTACTATAAATAATCTGAGTTGCTTGTCGCTTACTATAAGCCGAAACTTACTGAGCGGTGTTTTTATACATCATTAGGTGGGTTGGAGCAGGATCTGGGGACCCACTGGCTTCGTGTTCCATCATGAAGAAACAGCTCAAAAGAAACGTTGCTGGTTTCACGGGCCTTAGAAACGCAGCTGTTGACCATCAAAATGATGTGAATGGTGCAACCATGTACCCTTTGGAACGTAATCCTGGACATGGCCAACTCTGCATGGTGCCGACTAATTAAAATTTCTGAAACTAATTTGATAGCTTAGATCATTAAACCATATGACTCCAAATGCTTGGATAAATGGAAGAAGGCAGGTTAAACCATTGTAAGGGGGGGGGGGGGGGGTTTGGAAAGGGATGGGATGTGTTGTGGAAGCATCTGCAACTACATATGATGAGTTTTATGTGATCAGATCTTGCTAGTCTCTGGAACTAGTTTCAAACGTCAATTTTGATGAGTAATGAGGAAACTGTGGTCATATTTGATTTGGTGGCTTTTTTGGGAGGTTGGTTGTAAAAGACGCAGTTCTGAATCAGTCCGATTTTGAATTTTTTTTTTTTTTTTGTTTTTCCTTTTTTTACTGCCAATGATTTTGTCTAGTTCAGCGTTGTTTTTTGCGTTAGGGTTGTCGTTGACCTAATAGTTGCAAGATTGTCCATGT
>JAUMHB010053768.1:0-15970 GCA_032359685.1 Pittosporum tobira
GAGTGTCACATATATACTATAATTTTTAGAGCATATCTGAATAATTTTTAGCGCACAACCCATTATCTTAACTAATCTTACATCGTTAGATCTAAAACGGACGACTACGATCATTTTGACTAGATGATCAATCTTGGCTATGAATTGGACCCTCTATCTATATATTTAACGAATCCATAACCAACATTGGTTCATTAACCAAAATGGTCATAGCTATCTATTTTTTATCCAACGATATAAAATTAAATTGTTTAATTTTTGTACGCGCAAAAAAATACATAATAAAATCAACAAATAGAGAACGCACACTTTTTGTATGCGCATAGTCTACGCGCACAAAAAAAGTACGCCTGCTCTCTTTCGTCACCGGCTGCTTGCTGAATTTGACTAAAGCCCAAATCACTTAGTCCAATTAGGAAACTTTCCCTGATCATTAGTCACAGGAGAGCTGCTAAAAAAGCATCGGGAGTAAATGCATGTGTTTGGTAGCGCAACAAATAATAGCGCGAAGTATATCAAGTGATATTTTGGAATTTTTTGTACGCGCAGTATTTCTGTGCGGGTATCTGAGTATTTTTATAAGCATGTAAAAATTAAATTATTTTATTTTATATCATTTGATCAAAAATAAACATATGATTATTTTAATTATTTAACCAATGTTGGCTATATATCCAATCTATATCTAAAATCGAACTATAAATATACATGAAATAATCGATGGAGTAAAAAGCCAGTTTGAAGGCTCCTCCATACTAATGTGAAAGCACTACCTTACTCCTGTGCCAACTTTACAATAAGGTATACCTTCGTTTTAGCCTTCCCAAAATCTCTTGGTATGCAATGCCCAATGAGATAAGTAATTACTTTCTTTCGTTGAGCACACACATATCCATTTTAAGAGGGATTAGCAGAAGGATTGAGATTCTCTAGATCGATATGCAATAACTATACTTGAAGAATTGAGAGCTTTCAAGAACTCGAGAAATAAATGAAGAAACATCTGCTAAATAAACACCCCATCCTTCATTTCATGTCCCAATTCTCTATACATCTATAATCCAAGAACCTACTAAAGATTCTCCAGTAACCCCCTGTCCCACGATATATAGACTGGTTGATATACCACCACGGACGAGAACCAAAATTACAAAATTTAACAAGAACAATATTTCTACAACATATGTTACATTCATCATCCATCCCTAGAAGCAGCACGACCATAGAAGTACTCAAAAAGCACATACGACTACAAAATA
The DNA here is from genome assembly GCA_032359685.1 of Pittosporum tobira. Classification (NCBI taxonomy): domain Eukaryota; kingdom Viridiplantae; phylum Streptophyta; class Magnoliopsida; order Apiales; family Pittosporaceae; genus Pittosporum; species Pittosporum tobira. The sequence goes on from JAUMHB010053768.1 coordinate 1,260, forward strand.
GATCTCCTCACTGTCAAATTGAGATAAACTCGGTATGATTTAAGGAAGACACTTGTCCGCTAGATTCAGAACCAGGAAATAGATCAGTTCGGGATCAATGTTAGTCATGGCAAAGCATAAACTGCATTTGCTCTTAACATTTCCAGATTCAAAACTGATATAAAAGGCCATTCACTGAAAACTACGAGGCATACCAGTTGCTGGTATGGAGGCAGCTTGGTGGAAAGGCTGCTGGCCTATGGCGTCGTCATTACCCATGCTATTCACTGATGTTGAACTGTTTTTGACAGTTTGCTCCAAGAGGCGAACAAGGGAGACGAATATCTCCATCCTTGTCACATCCCTATTAGCCTGTTCATAAAACTAAAAAATTAAGACTTGGAAGAGATAAGAATACAACAAAACACTATTATTAACAATATCTAATCAGTTACTGAAAATCTTCTCATAAGAAAATATGAAGATATAAAGTACAAAATTTAAGTCAGTACTCCGGAAGATTTTTAGTTTACCTCTACAGCAAAGCGTGCCCAGATTTTGTCATTCCGAGTTTCCATCACCCCCTTCAAGATGGTTAATCCCAATCCTCTAATTATATCTGCTATTTCCAAAAATAGACCTCTTTCTTCACAAAGCATCTATATACAAAAATAATAGAGGAATCAGAAATGAAACAAGAGGAAAATAAATAAATTCAAGTGAACTACACAGTATTAAGGTTGAGATATTAAAAAGTCCAGTTACAACCTCCACAAGCATTTGACGAGGTGGGTTCAAATCCTCAACTATGATAGGGCAGACCATAGATTGTGAACCAACCTCATATGCCCATGTTGCTCCCCCTTCAAAGTTGTCCTTCAACACCAGTCCACCTTCCTTGCTCATTATCTGCAGTTGCACACAATAAAATAATTAGCACCGTATGAATTTCCATTATTTCAACCATTCCCCATAGAAAATTCAGAAAAGGTCTGTTTTCAGTTTATGCACAACTTTTCATAGTAAACGGCTAGCTACTAGGGCAGAAATTAGAAAGATAAACATCATTTCCCTAATCTTGTTTCATCAGAATATCAGAGATAGTCATAGAATGGGATTTTATACTCCAAATATATTACCCAAGCAATTTTCCTTACATTTTGCGAGCCATCTGTAACAAATCAAACACTAAATGGAAAAGAAAATTTCCAGAATATCTGGGAAGAAACCAGAGAATCTCAATACTATATATGCACCTTGGATTCCCCAGTCTGTTTTAGCTTGTCAGCATGCTTTGTGACACTTTGTAAGAAGAGCATATGCTTGATAGTGCGCTCCAGTAAAGCATCAATGCTACACTGTTGACCACGAGTTTTGTGATAAATATCATCAATAACAGAACAAATATAACTTCAAATAAAAAAAATTTACACAAAATAAGAGGGCCAAATAAAAAATAGTACCTTTGCACTATTTGGAACAATTTCCCTGAGCTCTTTCACACGATCTTGGATCATCTGTCGATCTTTGGGCCTGGGCCTAGGATTCTCTCCAGGCTTAACCCTTTTGCGATATGATTTGCTATTTTCATCAGGCCTCTTGGAATATCCAGTTGAAGCACTAGTGCTACTCTTCATATCATGACCTTGTTCAATCACCGAACTGATTTGGGACCCATAAAATGAGTTTGTTCGGGAATAGTTTCCTAAACCTTCCTTGCACGAACCAGATTTAAATGAACAAGAGCCCGATGCCCCTGCTTTTGTTAGAGACTTGGGAAACCCAGACAAGTCTTCCTGCATTTTATTGAAGTCACTAGCCCGCCCATGGGACAGAGAAGCAGTAGGAGCAGAGGAGTTACTGAGCTTTGTCAATGTCGTCCTGCAAGAGACATCATCATCTGAACTCTGCTTCGTAGCAGGTTGAACCCTAGAGACCACAGCATCTAGAAGATGATCTGTGCTACAGACAGAGAAAATACCACTGTCTGATTTTCCTTCATTAGAGGCATAATAATTCTTGTCCAAATTCTGCGAGTTTGTGCAGGGCCCACTATTTAGAAAATTCTCCCAACTTTCATTAAAAAGTTTGTTCTTGAAATTCACACCCAAAATATCGAACAAGTCATCCCCGGATTGCAACTGGACATATGGATCTTCAAATTGAGCATTTTTCAGTCCCATATTCTGGTATCCATGGTCATGCTTCTGGCCATTATGGACATACCCAGGAATATGCCCACTCAAACTGATATCCTCATCTGATGGCGGAAATGAGATACTAGTAGCATGGAAAATATCATTTTCCATTTCCCCTTTACCCTCATCCAAGCCAATTGGAGTAGTCATTTTGTTTGTGAATTGATGTTCTTGATCAGAGCTACCCGAAAGCAAGTGATTGATAGCCAATTTTTTTGCAAAACCAGAGTTAGTCAACTCTGTTTTATGTTGCGCAACATTTTGGAGCCCACCCTCAGTGATACAAACCGATGATATATTGCTGTTAGCAGGTTTACCATTATGTAAATCATTCAGTTCATCTGATAAGGAACTGCAGGAACCTTTGTGAGAATTAGAAACCAAGCCTCCATCTGTTCCCAGTCCTGAAATAGAAGTCCTGGATTCATGTATCCTTTTCTTAACATGATCTCCGGCAACAGTGTCTACCAACATCTGTTGTTCAAGAAATCTTAGGCTTACACTATTTGTAGCTAATGGGCCAGGATAAAAAGAAGCATCCTGGTTCCGCCACACCTCTGGATTCAATCGGAAGATTTCGACCCCTGCCCCTCCATTTTCTAGTTGGCTCCAGAAACCAATATTTGGCTTCGTGCATGGAGTTACTTCAGCTTGACCAAAACCATTGGACTTACCAAAACTTTGGGGGATTCCAAAGGTTGGAATGGTAGACTGTAAGTTATCCTGAATTTGTCTAAATAAAAAATTAGAGGTTTGACCAACATCCTTCGAAGTTGAAGAGATGGCTTGTTGGTTGTAGTTGTTATTGATATAAGAAGTCACTTGACTAAAGTCTGTAATTTTAGATTTAGCAGAAGAATCAGTGGAAGTAGATTTGCAGAGACCGACGGGTTCCCCTATCTTTGGGGCAGGTTCCTCAGTTGCAAAGTTGTCAGAAAATAAAGCGCCAGGAACACATCCAAGTTGCAGAATTAGAGTCTTCACGTCATTCACGAATCCCATATTCTCCATTATCTGAGCCAGTTACAGCGCCCACAATAATGTTTAGTAAAAGTTGAAGTTGTCAACCACAATTGCTCTAAATAAGCCCAGCTATGATATGCTTTGGACAGCTATAAGGTATTTTATACTCCCTCTGTTCCAAAATTACAAAGGCATTTCTAAAACGACTAGTTTTAAGGAAACTTTTATTTTTAATAAACATATTCTAACATTAGCTAGAAATGTACTCTCCTAGTTCAAAAATTAGAATACATTTCTAAAGCGAAAATTTTAAAGGAAAGCTTTATTTTTAAAAACGTATCCCTATCAGTAGCTTAAAATGTAGTAGTAATTACATGATCATACTCAATGAACCTAGAAAACATATATAATGGCATGTCGGGAACTTCATGTCACTTTATAGACTAAAATAAAATATGTATCTCTAATTATGGAACTGGACTAAAATTTTGGAACATCTCTAATTTTGGAACGGAGGAAGTATCCTAATGAAAATGAAAAACAGTGTACGGATTTCTGAAGATTCGGAGGAGAGAAGGCAGTGCTTACAGCTGATGATGAACCAAGCTGGAGTACGCCATGTGGAAGAACAGGAATGACTGCAATTGTCTGCAAACCAAGTTTAAATACTGAGACCGAGCAAGAAAGAGAAGGTAATTTCTGACATAGGAACAGCTAGAAACTATCATACCTGCATTCCAGCTGAAATTTGTTGACGCACCTCATTTAATACCTAATATCATTCATAGTAAGTATTAATAAGGCAAAACAAAATAACATCAACAAAATCTTGGATCATGGTAGGGTCCAACCAAATTTAGATCAATCTCTATTACAGATTTTCCTTTTCGTGAAAAGTTAAACCAGTTCGTCTCAAGTTGAAAACTAGGAACTTGTCCAATTCCAAGTGCACTGGCAATTGAAACATAAACCACCCGAATCGCCTAATGAAATTCAACTTATCAGAAATATAAGCAAGGTTGAAGATGTATCGGCTAAGAATCGGAGGGTACGCCATTTTTTAAAATATTAATCCCCCATTCAACAAAAAAAGTCCCATTTGGGGTGGGGGGAAATGTTCCTAAAAAAAGCAACCCAATTTCATTTATTGTAGTAGATGAAACAATGCTCTCAAGTGCTTTATCACAACTACATTATCATACGACCACTACTCAACTGACCACTAATTAAGTTTAGGAATAAATATGGAATAGAATTATGTTTTTAATATTTGCAAAATTTTCAAATAGGACTCATTTTGTGGAACACCAGTAGTATTTTCACTTCCATTAGCAGAATTACTCATTCTATTATATACTAGGATATACCTCGGGTGGATGAGATTCTCTATTATAGTTCTGTGAAAGAATCCACTGATAATTTCCAGTAAATGCACAGCGCCCAACTAGCCTGAAACACAACATCATAAAGACAACTCTTTGACTTTCTCATGCACAAGAAGAAAGTAACAATGAAATGAAACAGAATAAACAATTAAAAACAACGAAACCAAAATATCATACCCTTCTCCTACAACGTGAACCTGATTGTCCAACATCATCTTGTTAACAAGCAACTCCGCTTGCATCCCTAGCAGAGAAGCGCGAGCTTCAGTAGAAACCAAACAAGCTTCCCACTCTTCCAAAGCAACATCTGGGTTCTCAATACCAGAAATGTGTGGAAGACCAGAATATGGTATTGGGCCGTAATAACATTCTTCCCAAATTAAAAGCCTGCAAATGGGTTGGGGGGGAAATTCAGCAAAATATACAATATTTCCTAAACCTGCAACTACAAAATCATTTACTAACTAAATAAGTAGACAATTAACAGGAAAAAAAAAAAAAAAAAAGATTAACCGAAATCAAGAAATTCCATAAATTGCTAGATTCCACATCAGTTATGAAAGCAACAGCTCTAAGATTATGTTGCACCTTCTATAGGCCATCAAATTAGTTGCATCAAAACAAATTGCTTCAAACAAAAAAGGTAAGGACAAGCGGAAGCAAACAAATGTTTAAAGTAAGATTAAAATCTAATATAGATTTACTTTCATGAAATCAAAACAGTAAAAAGGGATTTGTCAAACCAAAAGAGATTTTCTTTTCCTCACTAAGATGCTGCGTGACAAAGAAGAACTGACCAAACAGAATACTCCAAAAACAGAAAGTGAAATATATCAGATCATAAAGCACAAATAAGACAACAATATCCAAAAAAAAAATCAATACATCAAAATCAATATAGCAAGAACGATAATAACTTTAACTTTATGACAAAAAAATAAAATAAAAATCAAATGTGTTTGAAATGAATAGAAAATCCTTTTGGTCAAGTGATAACTTTGGGAAAATTACCTATAAAGAATAGAATTTTGGGCAAATAAATGAACTCAGCCAAAATAAACTTGTTTTAGAAGTTTGTTTGTTTCCCCAGAGCTAAAAACAACACATAGACATTGAACACTACTTTCTTCTTTCCCACACTTTTCCAGAAATCGAACAGAATCCATCACAAAAATTGAAATTTATAATATCAGAATAAATCCAACTGAACCAACAAAACAAGTAAACCAAAGAACACAGAAATATGTAGGAACTATAGACTTCTAAAAAGCTGAGGATCTGTCTACATTGTCTCCTTCATTTTCTCATAAATCATACAGGTGTCAGCACAAGTTTCTAAAAAGAAAAAGATGAGACTAAATGCAAGACAACTGCAAAAAGAGCATAGACAATTAAAAAGCCATCCTTTTCTTTTCCACCTTTTTCTCAGTAACAAAAAATAATTTTACATTGAAGTTACTCCTCCCATCTCACCAAAAAAAAAAGTCTCATGTACCCAAAAAGGAAGAAAAAAAACATTTGCTCCACATAAATAGTCCTATTTGATAAAACATAAAAATATACATAAATATATATATATAAAGTCTCATGTACCCAAAAAGGAAGAAAAAAAATTTCTTCTACATAAATAGTCCTATTTGGTAAAACATATACATATATATATATATATATATATATACACACACACACACACACTAGTTTCAGAATTTTCAGATGAAACTATTTTTGTGGGAATGAGAATTTTTTGCAGCACTGAATGAGTAAACAAAAAATGGAAGCCAGAGTAAATTTTCTTCTCCATTTCCTGAGCAACCAAAAAACCCCCAAGTGAAAAGAAGTGAACTTACTTTGGATTTTGGCAGCCAATCTTCCAGAAAACAGCATAAGACCATTGATTAACCCCGCAAAGAGTTTTTAAAGCTTCTTTTAACAGGTAACCCATTTCTCTTAGGAGTGAGAAAATAAAGTTCTTGAAACAACACTGCTATGAATATACGTATAGAGAGAGAGAAACAGAGACATAAAGAGAGAGAAAGGAACAAAGATCACTTCTTTTTTGCTGGGTCTAATCTAAAAATCTAACTACCCCGGCAAGAACCTCTTCCTGCCTGTTTGGTCCTCAACCCACCACTCCTCTTCCTCTCCGGATCCAAGTTGCCATAAATGGTCCTTCTGCAAGCCATTCTAGATATAGAAAGAAAGAAAATGAAGAGCTTTATGAGCTAAGAAAGGGAAGACAAAGAGACCCTTTTGGGAGAAAGCTACACAAAACCACAATCTTTGATTTCGTAGTTGGTCATGACTCTGTCCATTTTGAACACAAATGGGAAATGGGTACTTAATTTCGGACAAGATTTGTATGGAGACTGGAAAATTGGTGGGTTTCAGCTTGTGTGTGCTTTTTGGTTGTGTTTTGAGTGGGAATTTTGGTTACCAGCCCCTCTGGTTTTGAGTGGGAATTTTGGTTACCAGCCCCTCTGGTGACTCTCTCACTAGTTCTCTTCAACTCGGATGGGGACTGTGCTGAACTGCGCCAAAGTTAATCCGGAAATCGGGATAAATGGGCATGGTGTTTGGGAATTTCTACGGTAGTGCCACTTATGGTTTTTGTCGTTTTCGGACACTTTATGTTATTACCCATCCATCAATGTTAGCACGTGCGAACTAGAATTTAATTACCAAAACACCAAAATCAAGAAAATATTGTTCCGAAAATACTCGCCCTTCATTCCTCAAATACTCCGCGTGAGAGTAATTTTGGATGCTGAAAGTTACTGTTTATATTTTAACTTTCCTTTTGGTTTATTTCTTGTGAAAATAAAATATATTTTATTTTATTTAAAAAGAAAGTCGATGTCATAAAGAAAATATGTAGTTAAAAAGAAATTTTTTTTGTAAGGTTGAAATTTGTCTCTCTCACGATGAATAGTGATTCTTATTAAATTATTCTCAAATAATTTTTACTCTCAATTTAAATTTTAGTCCTAAACTTCTTATTAAATTTCACTTTCTTTCTAAATAAAAAATTACATTCCCTTATTCTCCCAAAATAAATAAGAAAATTTTAAAATTTAAGTTAAAGTATGATTGTGTAAAAAATAAAATTTATAATTAATAATATTTTTTTCAATATCCTGTAATGGCATTGATGAGATATTTTACATATCCTAGAATCTTACTGCATTGCAGAATCAATGTTAAATTCTATATTCAGTCAACCACCATAGTAGATGTGCTTTTTTCACTTGAATTTATGTTTTAAAATTAGATATTTATTTTAAAATTATAAATAATAAAAAATTTATGCAAAATATATCTCTAACGTGTGAGAGGTGACTTATCTAACTGTTTTGATAAAAAAAAAATTGAACATTTTAGAATACAATTTATTATGTTAAATCTTAAACTCTTTCCTACATTTTTTCAGCAAATCTTTTTATGTTTTATTAGATGAACCAATAAATATAATAGTATAACAATACTATAATAATTTTTATATATAATAAATTAATAAATTAAAAATATTATGTTATTTAATTTTATTAAAATAAGATATTTATTTTTAATCTTTCTTTAAACATATAAAAAAATAATCCTATCTAATTTTATAGGAAAATTGTTGGGTAGGGATTGAATCGGGTCGGATTGTGTCGGTTGGGTTGGGGCAGATCCTCAGAGTGTGTTGGTTTTATTTGTCAGAACCGAGAGAGCGAGGAGAAGGGAAATGAGATAGTAGGGGTTGCTGTCGTGATGACGTCATCTGTTGTTGGCCTCTTACATTTTTCCTGTGAAAAATACAGACAATGGCCGGGGGAAGGGAGGGGAGGGCACTTTCTCAGCCTTTGGTCATATGTGTGGGCCCGTTCCTTGTTGCGTAGGTCTGTCGGATGACTAGGACCACTTGACCATCATCACAACATCTCTAATTCAATAATCTTTTTCTTTATTTTAATCTTAACTCCATATTCAAGAAAAATCACCACTTTCAAAATGTTAAAACAAGAAACCACTTCCATCTCATAATTTTTAAACATATTTTAATAGCTATAAATTTTAAAATACTTACTCTAATAAAATATATTCTTTTTATTATTAAATAACTATTTTTTTTTTTAGATGTATACAAATGAATTAAGAAAATTAATTATTATTTTATTGATTTGAGCAGAACACTTAAAAAAATAAGGAGAGTGAAATAAATAAAAATATTTATTGGAACAAAAATTATTTAAAAGACAGTTATTTAATAATAGAGAGTATTAAAATGTTACTCCCTCCGTACTAAAAAAAGAGTAAAATACTTCAAAAACATGAATTTTAAAAAATGTGTTTGACTATGAAAGAATTATTTAAATTATTTTTATAATATCATAATTTAAATAGTAGACAAGTGATTAAAGTGGTGCACTATTATGTTGAAGTATTGTTTCAAGTGGTTAGTGATATTTGATAAAGTAAATGTACGTTAAACAATTTATATTCTTAAATTTTTTAAAAACAGATGGCTAAAAAAAGATAAGTATTGTGTTTTCTTTTTTGGGACAGAGATGGAATATATTTTAAAAATATTTAAATTACATTTTAATAATATATAAATTCATTTAAGAAATATTTTTAATAAAAATAAATATTTTAATAAATATTGTACATTATTATATTTGCAAACAAGGTGTTGTAACTATACTTATAATCTAGAAACAAAACTTGTTTATATTTAAGGAAAAGTTATGTACACATTCGTAATCACGCTTATTCTACATAAAACAGTATCAAATGTCCGGCTTGAGAGTATAAATTTCTAATTCATATATAAGACTCTAAATATAATTAAAACGGTTTAAAATTTATTTGAGATCATTCGATTAAAAGCTTGATTTGAATTCGATTTAAAATATTAATGAATAGAATATAAGCACATCTAAAAATTTAATAAATTATTTGGATCTTATCAAATTATTTTTTTTATTGATGTTCGATTGTATTTGTTGGAAAATTTTAAATTATTCGAGCTTGATTCGTATTCGGTCTTGATTCGATGACTAAACGAGATATATATAAACTTTATTTCAAATTCATTAAATATATGAATAGAATTTGAAAAAATATATTCAACTCGATTTGACTCGTTTAAACCTATAATGGTAATGTTCATATCTTTTTTAATAATATCACATAGATCTTGATTTTATGAGGATAATAATAATGTCAACTAAATATTACTATTAAACGATAGATATCCAACATTTGAGAGTTTAAATTTTTAATATAAAGATATAACATATTCTTATAGAATTGACTGAAAAGAGAGATAATAGATTATGTCGAGAGAGACAGTTTTCAAAACAAAAAAGTAAAAATAAACTAACTTCAACTACAACATATGGTTAAATGTACATGTAATAGGTGTGTGATTAATATGTCTAATAAAGTCTCTCATTGCTATGATTCTGGTTGTCACGGTTTACTTTTATAATTTATAATTTATTTTTAAAAAATAAATTATTTAAAAAAATTGTCACAATTTATTTATTATAAACTATAAGTGGAGTACAATATTTTAATGCACATAATAAAAAAAAATAAAAAGAACAAAAAAAATGATAATGAAGTTCTTTTAATTGTTTTTGGATAATCATTTATTTAATAAATATTTATTTGTATTTAAATTAATGATGACAAATAACTAAATTTACTTTTAATTTATTTTAAATATTAATTTTTACTAATATTTTATTTCTTAAAAAATATGTCAAAAAAATATATTAATTTAATTTAATTAACTTATATAAAATTATTAAATAAATTATAAGTTATTTTTAAATAAACAGTGTCGGTCAACATCTTCTCAACGTAATAGGCTAATAGTATAAGGTGTCCCATTATTATTAAAAGTAATTCGAAAGTAGGTTGGCAACAAAGAATAAAAGAAACTATGGAGACCTATACTCGCATGGAAACAAGCGTCACGACATTTTTCTTCAATTGATTTCGGTTTGAACGTCACTCGCTCGGGGTTTGGTCATTTGTTGCGAATAATATGATTACCACTCGATTAGGTGGAGAACACCTACAAATTTTAAATTTTAAATTTTTTTTTTGTTTTTTTTGTTTTTTTTTTTTTATAAAAAAACCCTTCAACTTATTAAAATGCCATCGCAACCACCAGGTGTGATGATTTATATCTTAATGGTCCGACAATTTTTTTGCTAATCAATTAAGTTGGACTCTCAATTTTTTTTTTACTTTTTCTTGGGACGGTCCACAGTGCTTGGAGCCCCTAAATTCCCCATCCTATCCCTCGACGAGGAATGCCGGATGCAGTAGGGCACTTACTATTTGTAAGAAAAAAGAGGCCAAAATGAGCCATTTTCACTGTTTTATTCTCATTGCTTTTGTGGTCCCATGTCTTGTTTTTATATATATAAAATTTAATACTGTATTTAATTATATTTTAAGATTATATGAAAATTTGTATCAAACACAATCAAAAACTTAAATCGTTTAAAGTTAAATGAAGAGAGTATCAATTTTAAAGGCTATTTTATTTTGCGTGAACTTCTGTTATATTCTCCGAGTCAAAATATCCGACTCATTCGTAATAATAAATTATAATTATTATAAAATTTTAAATCATTTTATTATAATTTTATTATATGTACTTGTCGGATTTATTCAAATGTCATAATGTTAGCATTCACACAGGTGTGCATTTGCCAATTTTCAGCATACCTATAACAGCTGACTGACTACTAGTATTAGGATGGGCTGTGCCACATATTCCTTCAAAAAAAAAGGGATGGGCTGCCACCTAAATGCCACCACCTTCCTCTCTCAGAACATCTATTAAAATTTTATTTTATTTAGATTTAGATAATATGGGCATCCGGGAATCCACAAAATCATTATTGACAACAACACTAGTTTACGTAACATAAATAAATAAATAAATAAAAGAAGCATACACTCTCTAGTGGAAATTGTTGAAGCTAAATATTGACATTTGAAGAATAAGGATGAGAAGTTGATAGGTCCAATCTATTTTTCTCTAGCTGGACTTTACTTAAAAGTTTAAATTAAAAAAAAAAGTTTTACTAATAACTAATGAGTGGAAATTATAATTATATAGTATATTATTATTTGAAAATATTATATATATATATATATAATTAAAAAACATGAGAATTGATATTTTTACTTTAAGATTCTCTATTTGCACCATAGATTTATTTCTTTTGTGTTTTTTTTTTGGAGTGGATGTTATCTGTAGTGTTAGTAACAAAAGGTAACTCCTACTTTTATATAAAAATGAGTGAGCATAATCACATCATTTTCACTGTATTTATCTCTTACAGATAGCATTATCAGTTGGCCTAAATCTCAATTCACAATGTCACCAAAAGCATTATGGACATTTGGCTACTACTATCAATCCCCCTCCCTTCCTTTTTCTCTCATTCCACAGCTCAGGGGAGGTAATTTTCATAAAAAAAAATCTTAAAAACAAGAGTGAAAGCTTTCTAGAAAAGCTCTTTGAAATTTTCTTGCATACTTGGGTCACTTACATCACTTTCGCTCTATCATACATACATATCGTATAATTATATGTCACACATTACATAAAAAAATCTATATAATGTAAGCAATATTAATCTAAAATTTGATACTTATTTAACTATCAGAGGGATGACAAATGAGAACCTTGTCCCCTTCCTCCCCCCATAGCATGCTCTTCGTTTTTTAAGAAACATAAATGAGTATGGAGCGAGAAAAACTTACAAGTAAGAATCTCAATTTACATGTGTCTTTTGTTCAATGTTGGTATTCTATGTATTAAGTATTTTTTGACTCAGCATTAACGTCGTATGTGGAAACGACAATTATCCTACCATCATGAATGATTAAAAGCAAATATCACCATGATAAGCGAGACTTCCATACTAGATACTCTATCAATCAATACTTTCGACCCCCGAGTCATTGATCAAGTGAGAGGAGAATCAGTCGAGGACTTGGAGGAGGTTCCCATTAATGAGAATGACTCTTTCAAAACCTTCAAGATTGGTGTAAAACTCCATAGAGACATTTGACAATAATTAATTAAGTACTTAAAAAATAATGTCAATAAATTTGCCTAGACAACAACAAACATGTCCAGATATAACCCAACACCATTAAACACCATTTTAATGTTGATCAAGAATATCAAATGGTGAAACAAAAGAAATGATAATTTGGTCCTAAGCAACCAATATAATCTATGTTGGAGATTGATTGTAAATATGAACATTTAATGGTAACTTTCATCCCATATCGGTTTGGTATAAAATTATTTTGTAGTTTATATGATGGACCATAATACTCACACTAAATGACAAAATGAGAAATCTATGGAAATAATATAGTACAACACACACGTTCGCGGGCGACGTGGCAACACGTGGCACTTTGATGGCGCACTTAACACTTTGCACGTGCGCGTGTGTGAGATTGGATGGCTGTGATTAAAAGTTATGATTTTTAAATACACTGGCTATTTTTCTTAACATTAATTTTTGGCAGGTAAAATTTGAATAAATATTTAAATTTTCAACAGACATATTATTTCGAATTTGAAAATGAAAAGATGCCAGCAATTTCTATATATAAGAATTCTTACAGAATTCTGGAAAATTAATTCAAGTCTCTTTCTCTGTGTTTCTTTTCTACAGATTAATACTAAACTAATCTCTTTAGTAGGTTCTGAAGGAAAATATTCAGAATTACTAATTGAGATTTTAGTTTGGTTTTGTTGTATCTTGAAAGTGAATTGCTTGTAACCCTGTAGCAAACTGTTATCAAACGAGTGGGGACAATTATCACTTTAAAGATAGTATTTTTTCACGCATCAAACCAATACAATATTTCCTAAATTTGTTGTTGAAATTCATATTTCATTGAAATTAATTGTTACTGCCTCAACAATCTACGCTAGAGCTAACAAGATCTTAAACACTGGATTCATCGTACAAATTTTACTACCTCGAGTGTTTAGAAAATGTGGTCATGATATCAAAATATGAACGAAAATAGTGCATATACATAAATTTCATCGATCTTAACAAAGCATGTCTGAAAAGATTTCTATCCCCTTTTCTAAATCAATCTTTTGATCAACAGAACATTTGGGCATAAATTATTAAGCTTCATGAATGTTTTTTTATCGGCTACAACCATATTCAAATGTATTAACTGGATATTTTAAAGACCTCTTTTGTCACTTAAAGGAGCACTTACTACTACAAGGCTATGCCTTTCGACTTAAAAAATAACAGTGTTACCTTTCAAAGATTAGTGAACAAAGCGTAAAAACACTGAATTGGTCAAAACATGAAAGCATACGTCGATGACATACTAGTAAAGAACTGTTAATCCTATTGATGCTGATCAAGTCAAAGATGATATTTCTTAGTTATCATTTTACTGTTCTTATCAAGTTATTACTCTTTTGAAATTAGGATAACGTTGTAACTTCTATTATAAAAGGATCTGATGTTTTCTGTTTCATCAATAATAAAATATACTTCTTTATTCTTTCCATTTCTATCATGGTATCAGAGCTTCTCTGAATTTTTTTTCTTTTCTGTTATCATTCAATACAATTTGCAAATCATCCTCATGGTCAATACAATTTGGTCAATTCCAGCATTCTCCACGGTCTGGCCGTGGCAATAGACACGGCCGTGGGACACGCACCAGGAATCGCCATGGCTTGACCGTGGCACAAGCCACGACCGTGGGAACCTCAATAGCATCTGCCACGGTCTGACTGTGGCCCAAGCCACGGCCGTGGCAGACGAAAAGGAATTATTGAGGTCGACGCCTAGTGGATGATCTGAAGGTTTCTTATCTTTAAGTTCTAAAATATGGTTCCACCACATAGTAGTGCGAAATCCGGTTAAGGAACAACTCCTGTTGCACAAATTGATTCAAATCACCCTTATTTTCTCAATACTTCAGATCATCCAGGTATGCTATTGGTGACTCAAACTCTAACAGAGCACAACTACAATCAATGGCGTAGATCAATGATAATCGCCTTTTCTACAAAACTAAAATTTGGGATGGTGGACGGTTCTCTTCCGCAACCAGATGATGATTCTGCAATTTTACCACATTGGATTAGGTGCAACAATATGGTAATCTCTTG
>JAUMHB010053790.1:0-15967 GCA_032359685.1 Pittosporum tobira
AATAATAATAATAATAATAATAATAATAATAATAATAATAATAATAATAATAATAATAATAATAATAATAATAAATGGAAACAGTTGACAATCAACTGCTTCTTCTCTGCTTATGCTCATCGGGTCACGGCCGGCTGTCCAGTCGGGATAGCCGGCTGGCAGCTCACGGGCAAGCACACACACACACACCCACACACCGAAAGCAGTGGGGAAGCTTGAATCCATTGCCTTTTCATTGATGAAAAGGTCGAATCTTACTGTCTTGTGCCTTGAATCGGTTAAACGAGCACCCCGGTTCCTTCTCTAGCCATGGCAGTGGCAGCCATGGTCGGCGATGGTGCCTTCCGGCCGAGCTTGGTTCCGGTTGAAAACGAGCCCCAAAAATCAAATAAAAATCATGAAAATTATCAACACAAGGTGATGAACAACATTGAACCATTAATCGATTCAAACGGCATCGATTTCATGGATAAAAATTCGGACTTTGGCCATAGTTGTACCCAACTGTAAAAGGGCTTGAACGGGGTTAAATCTTAACCAAAAAATGTGATTTAAAAGCTTAACACACTATAATGAACCCTAGGAAGCTAATGCCATTAATAGATTGAATTAAAAACGACAAAAATTTTAACTTTCATTCTTACCCGCAAGAACAGAGAAAAAGAAAAAAAAAACATGAAGGTTGAATTTTGAGCTGCAGCTGTGTGTGTAAGGATTAGTGTTAGGTTTGCACTGATCTTTAAAGGCGAATTACAATGTTCAATCCCTAGAATCGAAGCTTGAAAGGGACCGTAGCTTGATTTGGGCAAAAGTGCAGAACTGCAGAAGTTTTGGGATAAAGTGAAAAGAACAGAAAAGGAAAGGGGAAAAAAAAAAGAAAAAGGAGAAATTGGGAAAAAGACAAAGGTTATGGGGACCTTTGCGTTAGTGGATCCCAGCTGGTCAATTAGCTGAAATTTAAAATTCAAACTGTTATTTTACCTCGATTCGCGAATCAATTAATTTAAAAATTAAATAATAATTTAAAAAGTCAAAAATCGAAAAAAATAATATTACACTATATCCCTATGTTTTGGCACGTAGCGATTCCAACGATACTATCCGTTTTTCCATACGACGCTCCGGTCAAAAAGTCAACTTTGGCTAGGTCAAATCAAAAATCCGACGACGTTTTGATTTACTATTTTTTCGTGTTGATTCCAGATCTTTGATCGTTTTATGATTTTGATTACTTTTTAACTTTCGGGTCAAAATGACCAAAATGACCCTGAGCATAACTTTCACCAAAAATGATCAAAATGCCCTCGGCCTTATCTTTTGTCAAAATGACTAAAATGCCCTCAAGCATAAAAATTGTCAAAATAACCAAAATGCCCTTGAGCATAACCTTTATCAAAATGACCAAAATGCCCTTAGTTATTATATTATTATTTCAACTCAATTTCTTGAAAAGTAGCGACGCAGAAAATAATTCTACTGGACATCATAAAATGACAATTTCATATTATTAATTGTTCATAAAAATTCGGGTTCTCACATTATGTAAGTATGTTGGGATTATTAACTTATGTCATAAACACAATATACTTATACCTAGCTGGGCAACGCCGAACATTCGAACTAGCTTTCAGAAATAATCAATCATGTGAACATAACCAATTGCCTAAGATTTTTAGATTTGGATACTTTAAAGATCATATTTTAGTGATGATAAGTAATCAATCAGAATGACACATATTAATAATTAATTATTAAGAGTTGTCGACGATGACTTGGTTGATTAGTAATATATGTAAATAATGAGAAATTTGTTTCTCGAAATATATGCACATAGTATAACTGTAACAGTGACATCAAATGGTAGATGACATTGTACGTTAGAGATAAAGCGCTTATGGGTAGCTATGATCTCAATGCATATGTTTGTAATTTTAATACTCATAAAATATCATATCTACGTTCAGAATAAAAAATAAAATATTTGTACTTGAACCTTTTCGTGGTGAAAGACCACTAAATAATAGATAGTCACACAACACAACTAGAAATCAACTACGAAAGTAAATAGTAAATAAGAATCATTTTCTTGTGAATGCATTAAGTTAAATGTCATACTCCAAACATTTAAATTAATAAAGTTGTTAACTTATACCTTATCTTTTTAATTGTGTATTGTAGATTATTAACCTTATCACTTTAAATGTGTATTGTAGATTATTGTATTATCGATAATGAAAATATAAATTCATCTATACGATATTATATTGTAGCGTAAAATTTATTGTATCATACGATAAAATGACATCGTTTTATGTTTTATAAAAAAATAAAATAATAAAATTAATAAAATGATATTATTTTATTAAAAATATTAATATATATCAGTATCATGATCTGAAAATTAATTCCAGAATTCTAGCGATGTTCTCGCCTATTACTGTTTTCTGATATCAGGAATTTCCAATTTTATTCCAAACAAACAAAACTTTTCAATTTGAAAAAACCCTATCATCTTCATCTCTGTTACAGCCCGTATCATCAGTAAAAAGGTCTGCAACAACAGAAAACCTTGGGCCACCGATTTTCCCTCCAAAATTCTCACCTTGATCTTTGCTCCAATCCCAATTTCGCTTCACTTCTCAAACCCTAACTCCCTCTTTGCCTCCAGGTAATGGTTTTTCGATTCGATTAATCCTATGCTTTCGTCTGTAAAGACTTATCATTTTGCTGATGAAGTGTTATTTCCACATGTATAATAATTTTAAAATATTGCACTCATCATAAAGGTCACTGCTTTTTGTTAGGGCTTGAGGTGTAATGTAAATTCTTTTATGGCAGATGAGTTAAAATGGGTACATTTGGAGGCGATGACGACGATGATGATAAATTGAAATCAAGTAAGACGGATTCAATTTATGATTTTGATCATAGTGACACTGAGACTCAAGATTTTGATAGTCAGGTTTCTCCGTCGGCATTGCATGGTAATCACTGTTTAATACCTGATATTTGATAATTGTTCCTTTTTGTTGGTCCCAAAATTAGTGATGTGTCTAGTTTTACTATAAAGTGAGGCGACATGCCAGTTCTATTGAGTACTGTCATGTCATTAGTACTATATTTCTCCCTAATGCTAAGGATATGTTCGTACAAATGACGTTTTCCTCAAAATACGTCGTTTAGAAATGCATCTTTAATTTTGGAATGGAGGGAGTATGAATTATGTATGTTTATTATCTATGCTTGGGTGAGTTTCCTATATGAAAATTCGGGGAAGCTTTTTTAGTACAAACTGAACTCAAAGATTTGTTTAGGAAAAATGAAAGACGATATGGTGTTTTGTTTTATTTTTATTAGTCAAAGTGAATTGGGCAGTAAAATATGGCCAGCTTATAAAAGTAAGATTTTGACTTAAACATAAAATCATAGAAATGTTGTCGGTTTTAGTGTGTGGAAGTTTACACTTGTTATCAGGGTTGAAGTAGCAATTACATTCAAGTTATGCTAAATCATGATATCTCAAATACTAATCAGGTATAGATTACAATGGAGACAACTATGACGAGTTACAATTTCTTCAAAGTACTGTGCCATTTGATGATGTAGTTCCTTTTGAAGATTTTGACACCCAAGTGGTAAACGCTGGGGGTGAGACTCAAGTTTTGAATTTTGGTGGTGAAACCCAGGCTGTGGATAATGTGGATTGTGTTGAAGATATTTGCACCGAATTGTTCGATGATTGCAACACAGAAGTAGTTGTTGATACGGATGATGAAGGATCTGAGAGAACCGAGGTTTTGCATGACACCGAAGAGTTGTCTGATGTTGACTCTGTGAAAAGAGTTTACGGTCAACCTGTCGACCAGGAGAATGTGCTGCATACTTCTCTGCCCAAACAAGGTGGTGGTGAATCTAAAGTATCCCAGCATAATATTGGAGATTCATCTAAGTTTGTGGAAGAAAGTGATCATAAACATTCTCTGGAGGATTGTGATGATCGAATCAAAGATT
This sequence comes from Pittosporum tobira, assembly GCA_032359685.1. Classification (NCBI taxonomy): domain Eukaryota; kingdom Viridiplantae; phylum Streptophyta; class Magnoliopsida; order Apiales; family Pittosporaceae; genus Pittosporum; species Pittosporum tobira. Next base: position 4,012 of record JAUMHB010053790.1, read on the forward strand.
CAGGGAATGAAAATAATTGCACGGTTGGTAAATCAGCGGCCAGGAAACTTTTTACGGATGATACAGTAACTGAAATGGGGCTTGAGAACAACGTGAGTAACAGTGATAAAGATGAAGAATTGCCTCAGTTAGAGTTGGCAGGGCTTAGCTATGTCGATTCTCAAGAGCCTGGAGAGGCATCACAAGCCAATGCACTTGATTTTGTGGACAGATTTCTGAACGTTAATCTCACAGATTTGTGGCAAGAAGTTGAAATTAAAAAGTCAACTGGGGAGAAGTCAAAGCTTGTTTCAGGTGCAAAAGGTACTCAAAGTTTGGCCAAAAGTTCTAATCGCCTTTGTTCAGTTGCCGAAGGAACGATGTTTGATTGGGATGATAACCGAGAGGATGACGGAGGGGGTGAATTTTTCAGAAAAAAGAAAGAAGAGTTCTTTGATAAGGGACCCAAAGGACGGAAATCTTTAATCCACTCCAAAAATTTTTGGGCAGTCAAAAGAACTCGAGACGAGAAAGAGCAACAAGGCACTCGTGATAGAGCAACAGGCTTAGTTAACTCTGATTCAAAGTCACTGGGGCCCAAACCAAAAGGGAAAGACGAGTCTATGATGAAGACAGGAAGAAAAGTTGGAAAGAATCTTATCAAGGATTTGGATCAGCAGTTTGATGTGGGTCCCAGAGATGGAATGGTCGAAGCGGGTACCGAAAAGAATAATCCAGAGATGCTGAATGTAGGATTGGATACTCAACTGGCTGCTGAAGCAATGGAAACCTTATGCTTTGGGGCGGATGGGACCGACCATGACCCTAGAGATGCTAAACAAGATCCCGAAACCTGCCACACCAGTTCCGCCAAAGGAAAATACATAAAAAGATCACAGAAAAGACCATTAATCCCTTCCAATTCTGGAGTAATTATAAGACAGTCAAAGCAAACTAAGAAGGCTGCTCCTAGATTGAACAGATTGTGTACCGAAGTTACTGAGCAAGGAAGGGAAGAAAAAGCTTTAAAAGACGACCAGAGAGCAGTCAAGAAACGTCGTGTGGAAGAGCAACTTGATACCTGTTATACACCTGTAGCTTGTCGTACAAGGAACAGGAGAGTGAATCAGTCACAGAGTGATGCCAAGGCAGATACTGATTTTAGAGTGGGTATGGACAAATTGGCGGGCATTGTTGTCCCCAAAAGGAAAAGGGGTAGAATTGAAAAGAAGTTATTACCTAAAGGAAAATGTACCAAAAACAATGTCAAGCAATCTGATGACTTGAAAACTGCTAAACTGACTCCTGCTGAGCAATCAGATTTAAAGTTGTCTGGTATTAGTACTGTAAAGAGGAAAACACGGGCATCTGTCGTTGCATCACGAAGAGGCCTACGTACAACATCTGTTTCAGCATGTACAACTCCTGTGCATTCCGTGACACCTTTAAATGAAGCATCCCCTGTTTGTATGGGTGATGAATATTATAAACAGTCGTGCAGGAAAAATCTATCAAGATCATCACTTAAGAAAGAAATTAGCAGATTAACTGCCGATGGACCACAACCTACATCTATATTCAAAGATTCCAGAAAGAGGAGAGATTTATCTATGGTTCAAATCTTGTTCAGTCAACACTTAGATGGAGATATAATCAAGCAACAGAAAAAGGTAGTCTTTTGTGTTTTTTTCCCTTTTTTTTCTGGGATAAAGGTGGACCCGCACCTAATTGATTTATGTGTCACAGGTTTTGGACTGGTTGGGGGCTTCAATAGCATCCTCCATGTTGGATGCCACACATTTTATAGCAGATAAATTTGTGCGTACGAGGAATATGTTAGAAGCTATAGCCTTTGGAAAACCGGTGGTGACACACTTATGGCTTGAGAGTTGTGGACAGGCCAGCTGTCTCATTGATGAGAGAAATTACATACTGAGAGATGCCAAAAAGGAAAAGGAGTTTGGGTTTAGCCTGCCGGTTTCACTGGCACGTGCAGCCCAGCATCCCCTTTTACAGGTAAATATGATTTAGCTTTGTTGATTTATTTTGCAGTGATTATGTGGTTCATTTTTTATGAACTACAACTACTTTTTTGCAGGGGCAAAAAGTATTGATCACGCATAATACAAAGCCCAGTAAAGAAATATTAACGAGTTTAGTGAAGGCAGTTCACGGGGTGGTGCGTAGTTCTCCCTAGGCTTGTTTTTTTACATCTATATTAATTGTTGGCATTGAATTTACCAAATTTCCTCAAGTTTGGTTGTTCTAAGTCGAATGAAAAAACTATCCTCAGGCTGTAGATAGAGTTGGCAGATCAAAGTGTGATAGAATTCCAGGTGATCTGCTGGTTCTATCCTGTGAAGAAGATTATGCAGTGTGTGTGCCTTTTCTTGAGAAAGGTTAGAAATCATTATACAGTAGTTGGAGTAAAGTAGTACTCCATCTGTTCCAAAATTAGAGATATCTTAAGAAACAACAGTTTTTAAAAATAAATTTCGATTACACTTTTACATAAAAGGAAGCATTTTAAAAATATATTTTTTAAGCGATGGTGTAAAATTTCGTCTTCATTTATAATGAAATGATAAATTAAAAATATGATGGTGCTTTTTGGTACTAAACTAGAAATCTATCTCTAGTTTCGGAATGTACCAAAAAGGACTATCTCTACTTTTGGAACAAAGGTAGTACTAAGTACTAATTTAGAACATAGAATCTCTATATAATTTTGCTATATCTCTTTATATCTGCAGGAGCAGCAGTTTACAGTTCAGAGCTGCTGCTGAATGGTATAGTTACTCAGAAGCTGGAGTTTGAAAGGTTGGTACCACTTCTCCGATCCATTCATATACCTGTTTGTCTGCAAATGAGTGCTTGCATCATTTAAGCAAAAAAATAAAATAAAATGAGTGCTTGCATCAAAATGTGAAGACTTGTATTTCATTAAATCTTGTGGAAATTAAAATAAAAAGTACGTCTATCAATTGGGGGTATCAACAAATGGTCTCTTTTTTCAATAGTGCCTGCTATTTTTGGTTCACCAAGGCTGAATATCCGTGATCCTTTTGCTTGTATTCTGCTGACACTGACAAATTTGCATTTTTCTACATGGCAGACATCGTTTATTTGTGGACCATGTCAGGAGAACGCGATCTACAGCATGGGCGAGAAAAGATGACGATCAGTACATACCTGTGACTAAATGTAAATGATAATCTCATTTTCTTGTTATTTTCATCGTCCTTGTTTCATCAATTTCTGTGCACTATATCTGGCCCCTAAGGCCAAATTCATCCCAATTTATCCCGCTTGTTTTTTGCTTCTAGTTTTTAAACGAGCAGCGTACATAAAGTGTAATTATATATACTTTCCCCTCTTAATTAATTTGTTGCTTTGAGTATAGCTTCCAGAAAAGTTGTTCTGAATGCACACGAAACCCAAATCCGTACTACCTCCATTCAAAAATTACCAGCAGCTATTTTTTTTCTTTTCAATATGTTTTAAAATTAGAATAATATACCTGGGTGTTTTTAATTTATTATTTCATTATAAACAAAAATTAAATTTAGTACCACCTCCAAACAAAATATGTTATAAAAATGATTTAAATATTGTAATCAAACATATGTATCAAAATTTTCAAACCCATAAACGAATCCATAAGAAACCCAAGAACAACTCCCGCGCGAAACTAGTGGTTGGATTACAGTCATATCCCCAAACGTGATGACTTATTTTATTTTGCTACAAATTTTCCTCTCCTTTCCTTCTTCACATCTGCTTACAACTTTCCAATTATAGAATTCATACATGAAGCTTTCATCAATTGCCCGAAACACAAACAAGAAGACTCGATTCATCAATTCCTCCTTCTCACTTCCTTTTACAAACTTAATTTGCGTAGATGAATACTATGTACATTGATACAATACTCTCGCTAGTTTAACCAATACAAAATGGTATATATAGTTGCTCCTAAAATTCTCGTCATACTGGGTTAGAGCTTTGTTGAACTTGAACCCGCCAAGTAAAATATCGAATATACAATGTGTTGAGGATCATAGCCAATCCAAATCCCAAAACTGCTGATATCATTATTGCATAAACTGCCATTACATGAAGCTGCAAGAAACATACAGATTTTTATTAAAAGACAATTCTACCTTATTTCGTACTACTTCCGTTCCAAAGTTACTCCTTTTTGGTTTGTTCCAAAATTAGAGGGAGATCTCTATCTTTGTACCATAGAACACCAAGATATTTGTAATTTATCATCTCATTATGAATATAATGAAATTTTTTCATCATGTCTAGAAAAGAAAATTGTTTTAGAAAAACTTCCATTTTTTGTAAAAATTGTAATCAAACATCTATTTTTAAAAACAATCGTTTTTTAAAGTATTTCCCAATACAATTTAAATTTAAAGTATTTTTTATTTTTCCAAAAACGATAAAAAGTAAAAGATGTATAATGTGTGATTTGGCAAATATCGAAGGGAGGGAATACTGACCATGGAATAGAATAGGTGGAGCATGATGGCTACAAGTGCAAACTGAAGTGCCGCATATGTCCATATATACTCCTTGATTGCTGCAAGTGTACAAGCTAAAATGTTACACTGGCACGATCATGCCTCATTATACATAATGAAAGTTAAATATATTTTGGGGGCGGGGATTATACCTAGGATGACTGCAAATGTAGATGCCAAAAGACCCAACGTGAAAGAGAATGGTGCAGCAATAACTACTGCTTGAGTTTTTAGATTCTGAATCTACAAACAAAAGCGTTATAAAATCAAGACCTTTTATCTTATTATCAATAATGTACCCTAGGTTCTGGTACTCATCAGAGTGAACAAGAACACATTAAAATGTGAAATGAACCTCCGAATTCAGAAATTTTGGGCAATAAGAAATGAATCACACATGTGAAACAATCTTTAAATTCAGAATTGTCAACACCCTCTGACGCCCATAGCTTTACACGAATCAAACAGTGAAAATCATGCTTTGGGCCATTTGTGTGTATTTAGGGATATATGTCTGCCTCTTGCCATTACTTTGAACACTTCCTTCCCTCTTCTACTTTTCGTAGATCTTAGAAGCTGGGTTTGAGATTACAATGATTTTTAATTTTATTTTTTCAGTATGGTTTACATCTGGACACATGAAGTCAAAAAACTTATTGGATCAATTTTTCTAATGAAAATGTGAAGCACATAGACTATGTTAATGTAATTTCTTTCTAAGTCATAAAAATTATTTGATTTGTTTTCCCTATTTTTTCAATTGTAATAAGATAAACATATATCCTACAAGACAAAAAATAAACCAATAGAGCAGTATCTCATAGACAGAGCTTACCAGAAGCTGCTCAAGGAAGAAGAAATAACATATTGTGCTAATCAAGACAAGCACCACAAAATCCTGCCAGGCACTGCACAAGTTAAGGATTTAGCCACCCATTAGTAAATCAAACAACTGCAAGACTAGATATAAAAGGAGAGAACAATCACAAATGTTATGTTTTTTGAAATTCTAAGTGATTGTGAGGATCAGCTTGTGAATTCAGTCCCAATCTGATCAGACTCAATTTTTAGTTTAAAACACGAGCAAGACTTTCAAGTTCAAATTCCATGGTAATACCTGACCAGAACATGAACTGGCTAGCACCTTGGGTAAAATTATAAGGCTAGTGTGCATGTGTGTTTATATATATATATAAATACATAACACATATATACCTTATTGTCCTTGTGTTCAAATTCTGTTGATTATGCTCTGTTCTGTTATCTCTTTGATTGGTAGTTGGGATGCGAAGCAAAGTTACAGGTAAATTAGAAACTTCTCGGCCACAGACATCGCAATTCTTGTTTCCTTTGATGCTAAACCACTTGATTGCACATTCTTCATGTACAAATCTGAGTGCACCTTTGCAGCTGCATTCCATCTTGAGTGTGTTACTTTCCTCACATGCCTCCAAACAAATCCTGCAAGCAGCTTCTTCTTCAGGAATCTCTTCATCATCAACATCTTCCGCTGGAACAGCTGTTATTTGATCTGATTTTCAAAATGTAACATTTTAGAGGAAAAAACAGTGAAATGAAGATTACAGGACATAATCAATCTATAAATATAATATATTTGTTTTAATAACATATTTTATGTATATATAATCTGGATATCATATTGATCACGACTCACGAGTCAATACTAAATCACTAGAGAAGAATATGAGTTTCGCGATAGATGAACACAACTGACCGTTGATACTAGAACTGTAGCTCAAAAGTCTTAGAGACCTTGACATATGGATACCAATAAAAGCTTAAAACAGAAGCAAGTGCCAGAGAATAAAACAAGAAATATACTGTAATCTTTGTTGTTGGAGTAGTTGTCAGAAGAGTAACGCTATAAAGCAATCATATGAAAAATATGAGAATATTCTATACAGTTGGAGCACTCCTAAAATATAATATGCTTGCCAATATTTTAACAGTATAGATAGAAAGATGGAGCACCATAGACAAACAACTGGCAGTTATAGAAGTGTGCCAAACTGCCAATTTTTATTTATAAAAAAAAAAAGTGAAGGATTGCCTACAACTCATTGAGTCAGTATTACAAAAGGACATTACACATCAGTATGCTACATACCATCAGCAGTATCTGTTTGAACATTCTCTTTACGCTTAGCAAAAGAAATCGATCTTACGATAACAATGTTTCGCCCGGGCACAGAGAGGGACCTTGAAACAGTTGCTTGAGTTGTCCCTATCTGCAAGAATCAATTCAGAACAACCGTATACAACATAAAGAAACCATGTTTAACTCACCAGTCTCCACCTCCATACTCCCTCCCTCCGTCCACAAAAAGAGGTCCATTTGCAAAATTTGTGAAAATTAACTTATTAAGGATAAATTTTCATTACATGTTCACCCCAAAAATAATGAATGTTTAATTTAGTAGTGGTGCATTAGGACATTACCCCATTTTATACTATCATCAATAAAAAAGTAACTCTTTTTGGAACAAAACATTTTCACAAATGGGACTATTTATGTGGAATGGAGGTAGTAGTATAATATTGATATTTATTTGAGTGTGCCTACAATTCTAGAGCATAACATTTAATATGTCACTCAACTTTTTAGTTTTACATATGGCTGAAAGATAACAGTAATACTGGCCATGTAGTCCAAAGGATGATTCCAAGTACAACTTTCACACATATTAACAAAGTCATTTTAGAGGAGAGAGTATTAAATAAGTTCCAAGGTTAACCTTTTATTTCGCTTTAAATGCATCTCTAGCATAACCCAAAAACTTATGACCACAATATAAAATCTATTTTTGTACTTAAGTCATTATTAACCCTGTCGGGCAGGAGAGGTAGTAATATTGTAAAACCATTTTTCAGATTAAAAAATTTCAATCCAGATGAATAACTACTTTGATGGTTCAGAAACCAAGTGAAGTACAAATTAAACTTACATTTGATTTGCTTCCTTCACCATATGTCCTTGCTGAAGCAGGAAAGGGAGCTGAAGGCGACAAGTTTGATGCAGGTGTGACAGGAAGAGAGGTACACCTTTGCCAAGAAAGCGTGGATATGAAGTTTGCCAAAACAGGGCTCCCAGGACCCGCCTTTGGGTCTGAGCTGAGGAGAGAACTTCTTTCACCATCGACATTAGTGACCTTTTTCTTAAAGCTTAAACCCCGTAGAAAACCTCCTGATGATGAACTTCCATTTGGGATTCCTGGAGACTGGAGTATACCCTTTCCACTACGGCTACTGCCAAAACCTACAGATCTAGATGGGATTTGAAGAGATAGATCAGAGTGTCGTGCATTTGCTCCTGAACTTGTAACATCATTTGTAGAGTCTTTATTCTGGGGATCAGACTGTATGTATCAAACATTTTAGGCTTGTTATATAAATGCCAAAAAAAAACAAAAAAAAATCGTACTCAATGAAGATCATCTAATGGATATAGTTTAGAATTTTAAAGCAAGACCCCCTTAATGAAATTATTTATACCAGTTTCAAATATCCAACATAATAAGAACACATTATGAATAATTAAGCTTTTCGGACCTGAGGATTTTATTTCAAAAAGGTTTAGCCTGTGCTAGTGTTTTTTTGTGATTTTGTTTTTTCGCAATATCATGCCAGCTTAATTAGTTTTCCCCTATCCATAATAACAGACAAATCTCAAAGTAGGAAGCAATTGATATTCTACAAAACTAAAGACCTATCTCATAACGACTTTTCCAGGGTAGAAGGACTGTCATGTAGAACACCATTCAACCTCAATTAAGTAGGTAGACCAAAGGTGATAGCTCTCCTTTACCTGCAAGGTCAGGGGTTCAAGTCTATCCCCCTCCCCATCCGTCGGACCAGAAAAAAAAAAATGTCGGTAGAACCCATAACTAGGAAACCAATAGGACAAATTCAAACACAGAGTCGTTATTAAGTTGAACATCAGAAAGTTTACAGATATTTGAGTAAAGATGTGGAAGTATGCTACATTCTTTAAGACATCTAGCAAGCAAATCAGGACATCTCGATTACAAGGGCACGTAACCTAACCTAAAGTCCTAAACCCTTCAAGAATATAAGACAATCTCCACTAACCAATAATCCCCTCATTGAGGTGTGATAATCCTCACAACTCCCCTGTAATGGAGGTCTGATAACATTCTCTTGTTTTTTTTAGGGGAAAGAGGTCTGGTACCACTTAAGCTAGACCTAATTTTAATGATTCCTTTCTTCATTATGGAGTATATAAAAATGAAGTACACTATACAATATAAAGGAATGACACTTCGAATCCTTGAATTAGAAACAATCAAACACTTATAGTCTAACTAACACATACACTGAGCTAACATAATGCTAAATTTGAACACAGGACCTCATCTCTCCTACAAGAAACAAGAAAATTAAGGGGGAAAGATGACCATTCTACAGAAATTGGTTCAACTATAAGCTTCAAAGCAAATATCTTTCAGCCCCAATAGCACAACAGTGTTAGCTAATTCAGTAACAAATGAAACTTACTCAAACAAGACCAAAAAGGGGCAAACACATATCTGGGTAAAATTCAAGAATCATTCAAATACACAAAACCCAAAAGGAAACATAAAAATCCTATGCAACACACCTATATTGTACGTATATATAAGCAGAAATTTTTTTGGAAACCTGGGGAGGATCATTTGTGACTTTGTTGCTAGTAACTGGCTGAGATGATTCAGATGTTTGCATTATCTTTCTCCTTCAGCTCCAAAAATATATTTTTTTTAAAATAAAAAAAAAAACTTGAGGGACAAATAATAAATCCAGATAAAGACTAAAACGATATAGACAGAAGAAAGAAAGATGGATTGTGGAGTCGTGAGACAGAAGGACAGGTGGTGGGGTTGTCTGCTTTGTTTGGAAGATGTCGTCTAGTCTATTTGCTGCATTTATTTTATGTTTTCTTTTGCCGATTCATTAATCGCTTGTATCTAATCCGTACTCTCACCCTCTCTTGTGTATTGTTTGTAAGTTTTTTTTTTTCTAAAAAATAATTTTAAAAAATAATTTTTTTAAATTTTTTTTTATATTTGTGAGATTTTTAAGTTGAAAAAATTAAAAAAAAAATTAAGAAAATTTAAGTCTATTTTCTTTAAAAATTTTCCTTGTCAAATTAATTGGATTTGTAAGGAAAAAAAAGTGAACTTATTGTAACTTTCTTTTATTTTATAATTGTCCTTATTAATAAATTATTAAATATTATAACTTAATTAAAAATTTCATTTTGTTTCTTACAAGCGGATTTTTTTATCTCTTCGTATATTTTATTGTGTATTTTAAATTATGATACAATAAAAATATATTATTCTTTAAAATAAATAAATAAACAATATGGCTAAACTACAAAGTAAATTTATTAAATAAATTTTAAATTTTTTTCAATTTATACCAGAGCGAATTTCAAAATTTCATGAAAATAAAATAATTTATATATATAACTAAAACCTTTATTTGAGTTTATATATTTAAAAAAAAAGCTTAATTACTTTCATTTAAACAACAATATATGTTAGCTTACTTATATGTACTAATTTGAACGATACATACTCATAAATTATATTTTTAAATTGAAAATTTTTTAAGTGATCGATAAATAAAATAACTAAATTAAAAATAATTATAATGCGTTAAGTTATTTTTATAACATAATATTTATATTATTGCTTCTTTTATTTTTATTCTTGATAATATGTACGAGTATTTACTAATATCGATATTAATATCTCTTGATATAAATTTGACTTTCAAAAGATGGGGTACTATGAAATTCAATTTGACATAATAAATAAAATATTTGGATAATTATTTTTTATAATTTTTATTTTTGAAAAAAAATACAATAATACAATAATAACAATATACTTTAATATATTTTTTTTCTTACCAATTCACAAACGTAAGATGAGATAGTTATTATATCTTCTTTAGTAAAGTCACAAGCAGAATTGAAGAATATTTCTTTCCTGTCATTTCATTTCTTAAACTTTTATAAATTTAAAATCTTAAATATTCTTTACCCAAAAAACTCACAAACAAACATAGTGTTAGCTTCTACTCGCCATGGATCACCGCACCCTTCTATTTTTCCCTTAATATATTTCCTTTTTTTATTATTATTACTTTATTTATGTCTTTATCGGACACAAAAAGGTAGAGCCATTTGTATATTTAAAAAATATTTATATTTTATAAAATTTTAAATATGGAGTAATAAATATTTTTAATTTAATAATAATAGCATGGTACTGTAATTATAATAATTAGAGGTTGCAACAAAACTAAATTATTGAGGTTCAATTTTGACTTAGTTCAAAGATTGATTTGAATTCGACTCAAAATATTACAAAATCTTATTTTAAAATTAAGTTGATTATTTAAATATTCTCATATTTTTTTTTATTTTTTTTCCTTTTGATATTAAAATAATTTATTTAAAAAATAAATTTATTTCAACTTTAGATTCATAACACTAAATCCGACAGAGACCTCCTACGTTAACCTTTTATTGCTGTCTAAATTTAACCAACTTTTTTTTTCTTTCAAAACACTGGGATAGAAATAGCCTTTAGCTATAAAAGTCTTTTACACCTTTAGAACTTTGAATTATTGTGATATTCATTTTTATGTAACATTCAAGACTCGTGAGGGTTGCTGAACCAAAGTCGTCCTCACGTAACATGCAAGACTACTCCAACCTCAAAACTCTTTTTCGTGATAGAAAGAAGGCCGTTGGTACGTCCCATCGAGTCATGTTTGACATAATTTATTTATAAATATTTTAAATTTGTGAAATAAAGAAAATATAAAAAGAAAACATAGTATTTACACCTTAAACATTAGATAGCATAAGTAAACTATATAAATAACATGTTTATCCTTTCCCCCAAGTTTAACTATTACATGGTCCCTAATGTAACACAATAATCGCACGTATGGAAGAAATGAAAGCATACCAGATCAGGAAGGTGGGGGTCCAAAGTGGCCCTGAGATATATGTCAGTCGTATATCTGCTGCAGCATCTCTCTCTGCTGGGCCTGTTCTTACTCGATCTAAGCAAGAATGGCGCATATCCCCTCGGGTGCCCCTACAGACGTCGCAGTCCCACTAGGTCCGACTCCACTGTTTGCAGCTCCACTGGAAGTGGTAAGCATGGCGGCTAGTATTATCACGGAGGCTAGAGAAGTCCAGATAGTCATCGGGCCCCATATCAGCGTCATCTCCAAACTCGAGGGCGTCGTGGTCTTGGTCGTGAAATACCTCACGGTAGAATCAGTTGGCTTCATCACAGACCGACGTACGCAGGCTAGGAATCAATGTAAGAACCCAATATTTTCAAAATGTTATAAAATTTATTCATTTTTAACAGTATAATATGCTGGGATAAAATAAA
>JAUMHB010053810.1:0-15957 GCA_032359685.1 Pittosporum tobira
TAATAATAATAATAATAATAATAATAATAATAATAATAATAATAATAATAATAATAATAATAATAATAATAATCATCTGTTCCTACTAAATATTAATTTAGATAAAATCATTTAATTATTTTTTTTATTGATATATGAATGTGACTAAATATGATTTATAATAACTATCAACTTTGAATCATGAACATAGATTTATTTAAATTTAATTAATAGTGTTGATAATAAATAACGTAATAAACTTAAAGGTCTTTTATCTATTTTTTGCCCTAATTATTATATTTTTCTTTTTACTCTTTTGCTTCCCAATTTATTTTATTCCTACAAAATGAGTATCTTTTTTACTTACTTTTTTTTTCCACTTTGTTAAAACTAAATTTAAGAATATGTATTTAAAACTTTATGTAACTTAATAATATTGGGCTAAGTGACTTTGCGATCATTGAACTATATGTCAATATACAAATTGAGCACTGAACCAATTTTTTGTACAATCGACTAACTGTACTATCGATTTTGTATAATCCGTTAAGTTTTATGTTAAAATTTTTGACTTTAAACGGTTAAAAAATGTTTAGTCCCACTAATGTCACATGTACTTGTCACATTGGACAAGAAACTTAAAATTAAGCAACATATGCATCACATATGCTATAAGGTGGAAATAATCATTTAAATTAAACTTTTTTTTTCAAAAAATTCCAATTTTTTTATAAAAAATTCCAATTTTTTAAAATAATTTTTTTAGATAATTTTTTTATTCCTAACATAAATATATATTAAGAAAATAAAAAAAAACATTACGAGTAAAAAATTATTTTTAAAAATTTCCAAGTTTAAGAAAATAATTTTTTTTTACATATACATACATACATACATACATACATACATACATACATAATGTTTTAAATTAAAATTTTTTAAAAAATAAATTTTATTTTAAAAAATGTTTAAAAAACATTTTAAATTCCAAATTTTAAACTAAATTTTTATCATTAAAAAATATATATATCTTAAGAAAATAAAAAAATTTAGAGATAAAAAATTATTTCAAAAAATTTAATAATTACATAATTATGTAATATTGTAATTATAATATAACTAATTAAAATTAAAGAGATGATAAGAAATTAAAATCTTAAAAATTAAAATTTCATGGGTTGGATTGTTCAGTCATCAATCTGTTACTGTCATGTAAGATTTATGTTAGCATTTGACAGGAAAAAACTTCCAGTTCAATGAGTTGACTGTACAAAAAATCAGTTCAGTGACCAATTTGTACATTGACCTATAGTTCAGTAACCACAAAGTCACTTAACCCTAATAATATTACATAAAATATTAGTCATGTGGAAATAAGTAGTGGAAGCAAACGTGTTTTATTGAATGAATAATGAATTACAAAGAAGGGTTTATTTAGCATAAAACCTAAATCCTAATGGATTAATAATCAGACCCATGGGTTGGGCCTTTATTATATTAACATCCCCCCTCAAACTCAAGATGGTTGAGTTGACAACATCTTGAGGTTGGAAACTAGATTACGAAAACGAGCTGGCGAATGAGCTTTTGTGAAAATGTCATCTGTTTGTGCAAGTGTGGAGACATATTGAAGATAAACTGTTCCACGAGAAATGTGCTGACGAATAAAGTGACAATCAATTTCAATATGCTTAATCAGCTCGTGAAAAATATCATTGTGAGCAATTTTCATCGTTGTGAAGAACAGTTGCTGAAGGAAGTGATACACCTATATCAATTAATAACCAACGAAGCTAGATGAGTTCCTGAGTGGCATCACCAAGAGCTCGATATTTAGACTCAGTAGTGGATTTGGACGTAATTGTCTGTTTCTTACTTCGCCAAGAAATAAGAGAATCTCCAAGAAAAAAACAGAAACCAGTGGTAGAACAACGATCATGAGAATTACCATTATAATCCGCATCTGAATAGGCACTCAACTCAATAGAGGAGTTGACTGAGAAATGTAAGCCATGATATATAGTTCTTTTCACATAGCGAAGTATCCGAAGAATAACAGCATAATGTCTAATCCTGGGAGCAGACATGTATTGAGTAACCAAGTGAACAACATAAACAATATCCGGTCAAGTAACAGTTAGATAAATCAAACTTCCCACTAACTAACGAAAAAAAGTAGCTTCGCTGAGTGGAGTACCATCTCTCGGAGTAAGTTTGACATTGGTTTCTAAAGGAGTAGAAACAATATTGTTATCAGTAATACCTGCACGAGAAATAAGATCAAAAGCATATTTTCTTTGTGAAAGTTTATAACTAGAGGAGTCGGAGGATACTTCAAGGCCCAAAAAATAGCTTAACGGACCCAGATCTTTCATCTCAAAATGTTTATTGAGAAACACCTTGAGATCTAGTATCCCTGCAATGTCATTTCTAGTAATAATCATGTCATCAACATACAGTAGCAGGAGAACAATTCTGTTATTTGTACGACGAATGAAGATAGCATGGTCATAAGGGCTAGATGAGAAATCTTGTTGACTCAAGATAGCACGAAACTTTGCAAACTAAGCTCGTGGAGCTTGTTTAAGGCCATAAATAACTTTGTTGAGCCGACACACCTGATGCTGATACAGAGATTAAGAGTATCCTGGTGGAGGTTTCTTGTAGACTTTCTCCTATAAATCACCATTAAGAAAAATATTTTTAACATCCATTTGCCATAGATCCCAATGACGAGCTACGACAATTGCAAGTAAACTACGAACAAATGTAAGTCGAGCAACATGACCAAATGTCTCCTCATAATCAATACCATATCCCTGAGTGAAACCTTTGGCCACAAGGCGTGCTTTATATCTTTCCGCTATACCATCTGATCTGGTCTTGATTTTATAGACCCATCGACAACCAATAGGTATCTTCCCTGCAGGTAAATCAATCATGTCCTAAGTACGTGTTTTATCTAATGCCTGTAATTCCTCAGTCATTGCTTGCTGTCATAAAGGATTAGTACTAGCTTCTTAGTATGTTTGAGGTTCATGTAAAGGATGGCACAAGAAACATGATAGTCATTAAGATAAAGAGGAGGTTGTCTTACCCGAGTTGAATGACGAAGGGGCTCAATGGTTGGCGATGATGCGGAATCATCATCGGAGACAATGTCACGAGATTGATATGCAGGAGTAGATGCCAAAGGTAGTGTGATCTCATTTGTCGTAGAGTTATTAGAACTAGAGCCTGCTGAATCAGAGTCATATGATATTTTATGGAATGAATCGATGAAATGAGGTATGAAGGTCGAAGTGTCAATTTCAAATTTAGACAGAGAAGAGAACATTTTATGTTCCCAGAAGGTGACATGGCGAGAGATATGAAGTCTTTTAGAAATAGGATCCCAATATCTGTATCCCTTATGTTCGATACCATACCCAAGAAAGAAACATAAACAAGAAGGAGATTCTAATTTTGTTCATTCATGAGGCTGAAGAAGAACAAAACAAGTATATCAAAAAACTTTAAAATCTTGATATGAAGGAGAAGAACCATACAATTGTTCATATGGTGATTGATTGTCAAGAAGAGGATAGGGGACCCTAATGAAGGTATACATAGCTGTAAAAACTATTTCGCCCTAAAAACATTCAAGAAGGGACCCAATAAGAAGGAGGGCACGAACATTTTCTAAGATATGTCTTTTTTTGCGTTCAGCATGACCATTTTGTTCAGATGTACCAAGATAAGAGCAATGGATGATGGTGCAATTAGATGCAAAGAATTGAAGTAATTCAGTTTCTTTATATTCCATGACATTATCAGTGCGAAAAACTTTAATATTACTAGAAAATTGAGTTTTTATCATAATGACAGTTTTTATAAATATCAGCTAGTTCAGAACATTTTTTCATAAGGTATATCCATGTAAAACGAGAGAAATCATCAATAAATATCACATAATACCGTGACCCTCCCATACTAACATTGGGAGAAGGTCCCCATATGTCGGAATGAACTAAATCAAAAGGAAAAATAGATTTTGACTCGCTAAGAGAAAAAGGTAAAGCAATGTGTTTGGCAAGTTTACAAGATAAACAATCGAAATTGTCATTCTTGACAGAACCTAATAAACCACTAAAAATTAAAAGACGCAACTGACTGTAAGAAACATGACTAAGTCGAGCATGCCAAAGACTAGAGTTTGAGCTAGAAGAAGTAGAACTAGCAATGAGTTGTTGAGATCTTTGAGGAATGTAGAGATTTGTGAGCTCAAACAACCTTCCACATCTACGGCCTGTCCCAAGAACCTGTCCTGTCTGAGGATCTTATACACGACAACCAGAGGAAGAAAAGAAAACATCAAATCCAAGTTTCTGCACCAGTAACCGATGGTAATGGAATGCGATGCAAGAGATAAGCTCGAATTGGTTCAAATTTCTGATCAAGAGCCATAAGAAATTGTATAAGGCGTTGTTTGTCCTTATATGCATTATAATGCACAGCATCCTTAGAACATTCCCATGTTGGTTCAGACAGTACCAATTGATCCCAAAGTGAGTTCATCAGTGAAAGAAATTCAGTGATAGATTGGTCGGGTCTTTGTTTCTGTTCAGAAATTGAGTTCATTATCTGGTATTGATGAGAGAGATCGATAGTGGTGTATAGATCCGCTAAGAGATCTCATATGACCTTTGTAGTGTCGTATCGTCCAAACTGTAAATTATTCTTTGGAATGGATGAATTGGTGAACCAAGTAATTGCTTGATAATTTTTGCTATCCTAATCTTCAAAACGATCCTAAAATTTGGAACCGGTCTCAGCTTTCTCCTTCTCTGGAATTTTGTTATCTCCAGTAACATATCGCCAAATTTTCTTCCATTTCAAAAAACTTTTCATGACTTGGGACCACAAAACATAGTTAGAACCATTTAAAATGGTCTGAATAGGAGATGTAGTATCTCATCTATCCATTTTTAGCGAAAACATAGCAAAAACAGTAACTTTCTATGGAATTTTACAAAGGAAGTACTAATTGACTCAAAATTAGTCAAAAATAATGCCCAAAATGGAAAGATTTCACCCAAATTAATCAGGAACTGGTCTTGGATCTCAAAAAAATCGATCACAAGGGCCTTAAATCGGCAGGTCAAAGTAGCAAATCGGTTTGATGATGTCAGCAGTGATGTGGCAGATAACTTGGCAGAAGTTCTGACATGGCAAGGGGTGCTGACGTGGCGGGGTGTTTTGACGTGGCAGGCTGACGTGGCTGCTGACGTTGCAGGTGGCGTGGCTGCTGCCGTGGCAGGGTTGACGTCAGATTTCATATTTGACAGAAGGAGGCGCGTGGTTGTCCGACAGAGGGCTTTACCGAGGGCGTGAGGGCGCGTGGATACTCCGATTGGCAAACGGTTTGTGGGGTTGGCTTCTTCGTGATGAGACGAAGATGTACGTATATGTACCTTCGATGGAGGTCCTCGTTTGATCAACGAAACAAAGGAAAAACAGAGGGATAGATTATACCGACGATGGCGGTGAAGAAAACCTTCGATGGAGGTTTTATGGTTTGAGCAGGCCTACGATGGAGGCTCTGAAACTATGTAGAAATAAGTAGCGGAAGTAAACGTGTTTTATTAAATGAATAATGAATTACAAAGAGCTCTAATGGACTAATAATCAGGCCAATGGGCTAGGCCTTTATTATATTAACAAGTCATAAATTAATAGAATATTTATTTATATATATATTTTTGAAATAATTTTAAAATTTTAAATTAAAAAATTTATTATGAGATTTTCTCTAGTACCCGAGAAAGGCCACTTGACTGATAGGGAGAGAAGCGATGATGTCACAGCTTAATGGATGAATTAAAGAGCTAGTTGAACAGTTGGAGCACTCCTTGACTACCAAGAAATGATAAGGACATGAGCCGAAGTATGGAAGGCAAGAATTCCCGTATTCTAGGTGGTTAGACTTTTTTGTGGTAGTTTCATTGGTTGGAGATCGAGCAAAATAAAAGGGAACAATGTGATGTATGTTTAAAGAAAAATAAATTTTATGAGAATACTTAATCTTTGTGTGTAGATTTTTTTTTCTTCTCAAAAATAACTTTTCTTAAAGTACATAATTTTTGTGGTTTAGAAAAACGTAGATAAACATGTAAATATACTTACATCGGATATTTGAGAAGCATAAGTCATTCAAATTAGATACGTGATCTATAGCAAATCTTTGTACCCAATTTTCTGTCAATACGACAAAATTTTGATATTATTTCACACTACGTGCATCCAAAACCGTTACGGAAAGCTTAAGATTTATCAGTAAATAACGAGAGAGAATTCTGGTGGATAATACTTTGTGCTTTTGCACTTTGCTGTACGGAACAAAGTGGTGTGGTGTTGGTGGTCGTCCGAACCATCCACCACGATCATATATAAAATATATATTAACATTTAAAAATTCTCTTTTTTCAAAAGTATTTTTTTTTAAATTATATAATTTTAATATTTTAAGTATTCTTTTTAAGACGAGAAGAGTATTCTATATTACATATATCGATGGAGTGTATGTTTGATTTTAGTCAACAAATCTTTTAATGTGTGTCCAAATTGTAGATAAATAGGAGCCGGACGATGTCCAGTTTTATTGGTGCAAGTTCATCATGTAACTTTCATTGAATAAGCAGATAGCTAGCAGAACATATGGTTGTGAAAATGGGGGAGACTTCGAAGGCCTACGCCACTAGTACCGCGCACCCACCGGCAACGACCCTTGACCACCCGTCCCTTATCATTTGGAACTCAGAAAAAGTAACGGACCCCATTGTAATTGCGAATATTATAAAATATTTTATCCATCTTTAAATAACTGTCTTGTTAGAAAAAAAAGTATTTTAATTTAATTATAATTTTTACATTTAAAGGTAAAAGTTAAAGTATGATTTTCTTAATTTTATTCTCTTTTATCTTTTTAATAAGTTTTGTTTCAATAAGTATTTTTCTTTATTTCTCTCTTCTTATATTTCCATGTAATATACTCAAACCAATAAAATAATAATTGATTTCCTTAATTCATATGCATACTTTTAAAAAGACAATTATTTAGGAATAGAGGGAGTATCAAAGCTTCTGTTCGGACCAATCCGACTGTTAACCAAGTTCGAACTTTACTTCTAGCTAGGCACAAGTCAGCGAGAGTGGGTTCACCCGAAATACGGGCAACACGAGGGGTTTGTTTCCTCGTTCATCTCTCCGATTCTTAAGTTAGCAGAGAGATTAAGGTAATAATCGAAGTATTAAGATGGAGATGGAGAGGTTAACCGTGTATTTGTTGAGAGTGTATTTTGGCAGAGTTTTGACTCTTTTGTTTTGGAGCGGGGGATCCTTTCATTTGTGCAATTGAGGCGGTATTTATAGAATTTGCATTGGCTAGCAGCCCGATAAAGTAGGCATGGCGTGTCTTAGTTGAGTTGACAGGGTTGTCGGGGTTAAGCAGCTGATTGGATGCTGTCTTGAAATTTGTTTATGGCATTTGGGCCGCGGGACTTGAACCTGACTGAGTTAGGCCCAATCGATAGGATGGATTGGGCCTGCTAGCTGGGAAGGTCTGGGCCCAAGACGCATAGTTTGAAAGTCCTTGACGGTGTTGGTCCGGCCGGACAGAGATGGTGCTAGCTCTTTCCGGAGGCCGAGAGTCGAGCTCGGTCCTTCTTTGGGCGAGATGAATTGCTAGGTTTTGCGAGTGGCCGATCGTATGAGTTGCCACGTGGGACGCCACGTTGCCTTAATTAGGGCTAAGGTGAAAACCCTAACCCTAATTTGGGATAATCTCCATCAATACCACCAGTCTGGTGGGGTATTTTAGTGTGCCAGCGGGCTCTGAGTCTAATCGTCCCTTGAATGTCTAGTGAAGTAAGAAATTTTACGAATCTGCAAAGGGCCGGGGTCAAGCCCGCTCGAATGAGTCTCTAGTGTCTCGAGCATAATAAAAGGACACGATGTGATGTATGTTTAAAGAAAAATAATTTTATGAGAATACTTAATCTTTGTGTATAGATTTTTTTTTCTTCTCGAAAATAACTTTTCTTAAAGTACATAATTTTTGTGGTTTAGAAAAACGTATATAAACATGTAAATATACTTACATCGGATATTTGAGAAGCATAAGTCATTCAAATTAGATACGTGATCTATAGCAAATCTTTGTACCCAATTTTCTGTCAATACGACAAAATTTTGATATTATTTCACACTACGTGCATCCAAAACCGTTACGGAAAGCTTAAGATTTATCAGTAAATAACGAGAGAGAATTCTGGTGGATAATACTTTGTGCTTTTGCACTTTGCTGTACGGAACAAAGTGGTGTGGTGTTGGTGGTCGTCCGAACCATCCACCACGATCATATATAAAATATATATTAACATTTAAAAATTCTCTTTTTTCAAAAGTAATTTTTTTTTAAATTATATAATTTTAATGTTTTAAGTATTCTTTTTAAGACGGAAAGAGTATTCTGTATTACATATATCCATGGAGTGTATGTTTGATTTTAGTCAACAAATCTTTTAATGTGTATCCAAATTGTAGATAAATAGGAGCCGGACGATGTCCAGCTGTTCATTGTGGTAACTTTCTTTTATTGGTGCAAGTTCATCATGTAACTTTCATTGAATAAGCAGATAGCTAGCAGAACATATGGTTGTGAAAATGGGGGAGACTTCGAAGGCCTACGCCACTAGTACCGCGCACCCACCGGCAACGACCCTTGACCACCCGTCCCTTATCATTTGGAACTCAGAAAAAGTAACGGACCCCATTGTAATTGCGAATATTATAAAATATTTTATCCATTTTTAAATAACTATCTTGTTAGAAAGAAAAAAATAATATTTTAATTTAATTATAATTTTTACATTTAAAGGTAAAAGTTAAAGTATGATTTTCTTAATTTCATTATCTTTCATCTTTCTAATAAGTTTTGTTTTAATAAGCATTTTTTTTTATTTCTCTCTTCTTATATTTCCATGTAATATACTCAAACCAATAAAACAATAATTGATTTCTTTAATTCATATGCATACTTTTAAGAAGACAATTATTTAGGAATAGAGGGAGTATCAAAGCTTCTGTTTGGACCAACCCGACTGTTGACTAAGTCCGAACTTCATTTCCAGCTAGGCACACGTCAGCGAACGTGAGTTCACCTGAAACACGGGCAACACGAGGGGTTTGTTTCCTCGTTTCTCTCTCCGATGCTTAAGTTAGCGGAGAGATTAAGGTAATAACCAAAGTATTAAAATGGAGAGGGAGAGGTTAACCGTGTATTTTGGCAAAGTTTTGGCTCTTTTATTTTGGAGCGGGGGATCCCCTCATTTGTGCAATTGAGGCGGTATTTGTAGAATTTGCATTGGCTCGCAGCACGATAAAGTAGGCATGGTGTGTTTTACTTGATTTGACAGGGTTGTCGGGGTTAAGCAGCTGATTGGACGCTATCTTGGAACTTGTTTATGGCCTTTGGGCAGCGGGACCTGAACTTGGCTGAGTTAGGCCCAATCGATGGGATGGATTGAGCCTGCTAGTTGGGAAGGCCTGTGCCTAAGGTGTATAGTTTGAAAGTCCTTGACGGCGTTGGTCTGGCCGGACATAGATGGTGCTAGCTCTTCCGGGGGCCGAGAGTCGAGCTCGGTCCTTCTTTGGGTGAGACGAATTGCCAGGTTTTGAGAGTGGCTAATCGTATGAGTTGCCATGTGGGACGCCACGTTGCCTTGATTAGGGCTAAGGTGAAAACTCTAATCCTAATTTGGGATTATCTCCATCAATACCCCCAGCCCGGTGGGGTATTTTAGTGTGCCGGCAGGCTCTGAGTCTAATTGTCCATTGAATGTCTAGTGAAGTAAGAAATTTTACGAATCTGCAAAGGGTCGGGGTTAAGGCCGCTCGAATGAGTCTCTAGTGTCTCGTGTACAGTTTGAGTTTTTGTCCGCGTGCGCATGTCTTTTTAGAGTATTTAATGAGACATCACTTCGCATGTTTTCTGATGCCATTAATACTCTCGTAATAATTATTTTTTTGGATGTTGTGCAGATACGACTGTCATTAAATAACCGTTGGATTTACCGAAATGAGCCCTAACCTTCGTACTGGGACGTTTATAAAAAGGGGGCGAGTGCCTCCCTTTCTCATTTCGTTCCCGTTGAGATTGCAGTGCTTTGCCAAAAAATTCTTAGGTCACCGAGAACTTTATACTTTCTTCAAACTTTTTACCAAGTAAGCGTTCCTCATTTTCTTTAGCTTTAACCTTCTTAGATCTTATTAGATAGCTCAGGACAAGTTTTTTTACGGTAGTGAACATGGTTGAGGAGGAGGAGGCGGCAGTTACAGGATCTGCCATTGCGGGTGTCGCTGGTTTTCGATTGTAGGAGGCAACAGGATCCAGCAGCAGAGTGGGGCTCCACCGAGGGACTTTCCTGGAGATGAGGCGAGTTCCAGTGAAGCAGACGGAGGAGAAGCCAGATCAGAGGACAGGTTTGGTGATGAGGTTGATGACATCGGGGGGCGGGTGGACTATGGAGACTAGGTCCGCCACCCAGATTATAACATGGAAAGTACCTTGATGTCCCGCTGGCTAGCGACAATTAGTGAGGAGTATATGATCCCGGAGGATTACGAGGTTAGGCTCCCGAGGGTGGGGAGTATATGCATAATAGGTCGGACAGTCTCTAGGTAGGTATTAGTGAGCACCATCTGAAGGTGGGCTTAGGTTTCCGCTGCACCCCTTCATTTTTGACATCCTGACCTTATTGGGGGTTGGCCTCGGCCAGCTGACCCCCAATTCGTATGTGCAGATCATGGGCTTTTTAGCCTGGTGCCACTACATGGGTGTAGAAGCCCGTGCTGACTATTTATAATACACATTGATCGCCCGGTCGGAGGCCTCATTCTGGTCGATTAACAAGAGACCGGGAAGGCCGAAGTGTATCGCCCCGACGTTGAAGCATAAGACGTGGAGATTGGAGTGGTTCTTCGTCGTGGGGGCCAATCTGGTGGGTTTACTCTAGTGGGGGAGGCCATGTAAGATGGTGTACCAGCTGGAGGAGGACAATGTGTTCACCAAGATAGGCAAAGCGGGGAGCCCCTGGCTGTACACTGTGACTCCGGACAATTCCTGGCTGATAGAGCACAAATGTAGGTTTAAGGTTTTACTTGCGTTTCTGTATTTTGTCTTCTCAGCTTTTTCAGTTGCCTGACCCCATCTTCGTGTCTTTTACAGGTGTCAACGAAGATATGCTTGCTCTAGCCAAAAAGATGACGATGAAGGAGAAGGACAAATGGGTGGCTGCGGGACATGCTACTCAGGCTGGCCCAGGCCAATCGAGCTCAGCTGCTAGTGGCCAAGCCGCCTGTCTGGTGGAGTGGTGATCGGGCTGAGGCCGGCCCACGAGACTTCCTCTGCAGGTGGTCCTACTAAGGAGGTGGGGTCGGCCGATAAGGTGAAAGTTGTGGCAGCTCTGCAGAGAAGGGCCGTGCGGAAAAGAGGCTTGCTGGGGACTAGGGCTGCGTGGATTCCTAGAAGAGGTCGAGGGCCACCGACGGTGCCTGCTGGGAGCTCCGTGCTAGATGGTAACTATGGGAAGGCTGCGATCTGTGCCTTTTTGAGGAATTTTCCTCTGGATGGGGATTGGGCAAAGATGGGCTTGGTCAGTTATTCCGAGTATACCTTGAATGCAACCTTCCGGATAGTGCAGGTATCATACTCATTTTCTTCTATGTTTTTTAGAACATTTGGTATTTTTTCCTAACTGTTTGGTGTGTTGTTGCAGGCAATGAGCTGGATGATGAGCTCCGTGAAGGGAATCAGCCACGTAGTGGAGACTACGGGCGGGGCCACTCGAGAGATCATGGGCTTGAAGCAGCAGCTGAAGGAGGCTGAGGAGGGCGCTGCTAAGGCTGCTGCAGAGGCTGCTAAAAAGTCGGATGAGGCCGCCAGGAGGGAGAAAGAGGTCTCCTAGAAGCTGGAGGCCACCGGGGCAAGGGCCGTGAAGGCAGAGGCTGCCGTGGTATCTCTCAACAGGTAGCTCGAGGCCGAGCGGGATGCTTAGAATGGCAAAGGAGGCTGGCTAAAAGAATGTGCTAGAGTTGGCCTCTGCGAAGGCAGAGAAGGCAGCAGAGGAGTTCAAGGTCTCGGCGGCTTATAAGGAGATGATCCTCTAGGCTTTTGCCAGCAAGTTCCTCGAGGGCTTCAAGCGAACTGTCCGTCTGGGTGCTAGAAGGGACCTTGACATGAAAGAAGTCATAGACTTTATCAAGGATGTGGTGGCCGATGATTTTGAGTTTGAGGATGGGCTGGTTGGCAAGCAGCGTACAGGGGGAGCTACCGAGGAGCCTGTTGGGACGCCTTTGGAGGAGGGGGAGCTGCTTGATCCACTTTCGGCTGAGAAGCATACCTAGCGAGGTACTTGTCATCAAACTTTTTAGCATTAACCCCAGGAATATCAACCTTGGTGGAAGTTGCAATGGCATGTGCTTAGTTCAGGCTGCTGACCAGAAGTCGACAAGCAATTTACCATTGGCCTCAAGCAAAGTGATTCGGATGCCCCCAAGGTCGAGTTATGGAAAATTATGATAGGGCGATGAACCTTCTCTATAAATAGATTTTGTAATTCTTTCAAATTGTTAATGAAATTTATATTTAAATTTCATTTTAATTCTTTCGAATTGTTAATGAAATCTTAATTTGAATTTCATTATTTTGTTTATATTTAGATGAACGATGAATGCCCTTGGACTGCAAATGGTTAAAACTGAAAAATTTTACCAAGCGTTGAGCTCGATATTTAAATAAGAATTAACTCTTTCAAATGGAGTCCGGTTGGCAAATTATAATTTATTTTGACAAAATTTACAAGTGTAGACAACTGGGACTTGATAAAGATTGGTAAAATCTGGTAAGATCCACCAAGTGTAAACAGCTCAGAATTTTGGACAATAATTTAACAAGTGCTACCCAGGTGAATGAAAGAGTAAGTTTGTTTTTAAAATACTAGTCAGACATATGATTCCTGATTTTGAATTAAATTGGGCTGTTTAATTAAGCCGTAGTAACTCCAGCTGCTATCCGTAGTTTGCCCCCCCAGTTTGACCATGCTTATGGTTTACCTTAGGCATGGTGAAACTTTAGGAGTTACTATGAGAGTAGTGCCGTGTTGAGAGTTGAAATTTGCCCCCCAGGCCAGGTGGATTGCGCCGGTTGGGGTTAAGTATATGTAGGGATTATGTGTACTTGTGTGCCCAGGCCGAATGTTTGAGGCGCGTGGGTGGGAAGTGAATCATAAGCGTGATTAGTTTACTCGTGCCCCTCGAACCATGTGTATTTGGCCGCATGGATGAGGCCTATAAGTGAAACGTAAGCATGGTTAGTTTACTCGTGCCCCTCGGACCAAGTGTCTTTGGTCTCGCGAATGAGGCATATAAGTGAAACATAAGCATGAGTCATTTGATTGTGTTCAAAGACATTTTTATTTGTAAGAAAGTTTGTCGTATGTGGGCGAGCAAACTGTTATAATGCATGATCGTGTAATGAGAATTGCCCGACTGGGAAAATTTGTCGGATGCGAGCAACTGTTAATGCATGGTCGTGCAATGAAAATTACTCGATCGAAAAAGTTTGTAGTAGGTGAGCAAACTGTTAATGCATGGTCGTGCAATGAAAATTACTCGACCAGAAATACTTACGGGTAGTACTTCTTTGTTGGTCCGAGGAGGGGACATGTTGAGGATAACTCGGATCTTCTCGGGGTTTGCTTTGATACCTCTTCTACTAACCATGTATCCAAGAAACTTACCAACACGGACGCCGAAAGTGCATTTCGCTGGGTTAAGCTTCATCTTATGGGACTGGAGGTTGTTGAAGCATTCACGCAGGTCGGTGAGATGATCGACTTCTTGTTTGCTTTTGATGATCATGTCATTAACGTAGACTTCCATATTTCTATTGAGCTGGGGAGCGAATACCATGTTCACGAGTCATTGGAAAGTCGTTCCCTCATTGACGAGGCCGAATGGCATTACTCTGTAGGCGTACACCGCCCGGTGTGTAATGAAGGCGGTTTTTTCTCGGTTGCCCAGCCACTTACAGATTTGGTTGTATCTAAAGAATGTGTCCAGGAAACTAAGTAAAAGACTGTCGGTCGTGGCGTCGATCAACTGGTCAATGTTGGGTAGAGGGTAAGCATCTTTGGGACATGCCTTATTCAGGTCGGTGTAGTCGATGCACATCCTCCACTTTCCATTGTGTTTCTTTACTAGTACCAAGTTAGCCACCTAGTGATCGTATTCAATTTCATAAATGAAACCGACTTTCAATAGCTTGTCGACTTTTTCATCTATGGTATGCTATCGCTCGGGGGTCATGTTCCTTCGCTTTTGTCTCTCCGATTTATGTTGGGGATTGACACTTAGCTTATGGACTGCTATGTATTTGTCAATCCCCAGAATTTCATCTGGAGTGGAAGCGAAGACGT
Source organism: Pittosporum tobira (assembly GCA_032359685.1). Taxonomy (NCBI): domain Eukaryota; kingdom Viridiplantae; phylum Streptophyta; class Magnoliopsida; order Apiales; family Pittosporaceae; genus Pittosporum; species Pittosporum tobira. The sequence continues at coordinate 14,496 of JAUMHB010053810.1, forward strand.
TGGCGTACTCCTAGACCAGGTTAATGAGGGCTAGTCGGAGCTCAGCGGGTAGCCTAAGACCGATTGGCTGGCTGTAGGTTTCGCTAAAAGGCTCAACTTGTAGAGTCATCACCTTATTTGCTTCGGACGGGCTTGCCTCTTTGGAAGTGGAGGGGACTTTGGCTTTGGTGAAGTCTTTGCTGGGATGGAAATCGGGCAACCGAATGTAACAATTTTTGGACCTCGGCTCTCACCGATGCTGTAGTTAGTTAGAAACTTCATCTTGAGGTGCGGGATTGAAATCATGGCTTGGAGCTTGCTGAGTGTGGCCTGACCTATGATCATGTTTAAGGAGCATTCCACCCTCAGGACATCGTACTTAACCGGGATGGTCATCTGGAAGGGGAAAGTTCCGAGAGTGGTAGGGACGAAGATCATGCCGAATACAGGGACCGAGTTGTTATCCACCTCGTAGATGGTTGGAGTCTCCGGAGGTTCTATGCTCATGATTGAGTGATCCATTTGAGAATAGGCCAAGTAGTATAGGATGTCACTCGACGCTCCGGTGTCTACTAAGGCCCGTTTGACATTGTAGGAGCCGATCTGGGCGTCTATGATAAGGGCGTAGTCATGGGGATGGCAGACGCCGTCATAGTCAGTGCTGGAAAAGGTGTTCGACAGAGCAGAAGAAATCTTCATTCGTTTGGTGGGGGAGTCGATGTTGTAGATGTTATTCTCGTAGTTCTTTCGTGCAGAGTTGGATGACCCGCCTGCACTTGAGCCGCCATAAATCACATGGATTGTGGGGCCTGGGGGCAGGGCTATAATCTGGGCTAGGATTTGAGGGGCTGCCACAAAGTGTGGTATTTGGCCCTCCTGCACTATTTGTTTAAGGTAGTCCATGAGAGAGTAACATTTTTCAGTGGTATGGCCGTGGTCCTTGTGGAATTCGCAGTATCTTGACATGAGACGGTCATCTTCTTAGGTGCTCCGAACCAGGCTTCATTCTTGATGGCTGCCAGGATGGTGGGGCGGGCCATATTGAGTAGGGTGTACTCCTTGGCTTGGTTCCTCCTGGGCTACTTGGGTGCTCCAGGAGAGCTGGGCTCGTTCCTCTTGTAATTTTTCTGACTTGGCTTGGGCCGTGGTTCCTCCGCTGACTTTGAGTTGGTGTGGGCTACGTGGTATGGGTTGTATTCATCAAGCTCACTCTCGATCCTGAGTTGCACATTCGCCTGACATATGATGTCAAAAACATCGGGTGGTGGTGAGTTAATCAGGTCAACTAAGAGGGCGCGGGATTTTTGTCTGTGAGCCCAGCTCGCAAGAACATCTCGGCCTACTTTCAATCTAGTTGGGTAACTTGGGCCATGGTGTTCTTGAAGCGGGCTATGAACTCATTGAACTCAAAACTTTATTATTTGGTTAGATTAGTAAAGAGTTATCTAAAGTGGTAAATAATTAGTTAATTACAATTCCTCGT